>JAOWBL010069912.1:0-18674 GCA_028564865.1 Zenarchopterus dispar
CACACACACACACACACACACACACACACACACACACACACACACACACACACACACACACACACACACACAAATAAGGCATTTTAATACCCCTGCTTCTTCTCTGAGGAAGAACTTTAAGATTCATGAAGTCATGAGGCATTTTTTGTCACATGTTCACAACAAGGAAGAGACCTTTCACTCTGTTCCATGAACACTGGCACCCTGGACTAATTAAGGAAGGAACTCTGTTTATACACGATGCCTGCACCTGCTCATCGGCCTTCCTGACAACACCAATTAACTCCATTTGGTGAAAGAAGAGGTTTGGCAGCCCAGTAACAATTAGAAACAAAAGCTGAAGGGCAGTTCAGCTTTTGTTTCAGCACTCATCTACATGTAAATTAATGCAACACATGCAAATCAATGTCTTGTCTATTTAAGGTTGTCCATAATCTTTGCCCCACTAACTACCTCTCAGATATGATCTCCTCTCACCGATTAAAGGATATCTTTGACAATATTGGGACAACAGTTCTTACAGTGACAAATGTGAGTATGGTCTCTGTAAAACATAAAAATTAAGAACTCTAGAGAGCCCTCTGTGCTTTGTAACATTAGGCCCATCTCTAAACTGAATTTCTGTACCAAATTCCCAGAGACGATTTAAAGCAGCTAGACCCATTTTTTGCTTATTATTCTGTTCAGGTTTTTTCAGATTAAGCAGTTGACTTTGACATTGTTGACCATAAAATAAAACTGGCATGCTGAGAAAAGCATGTGCTGACTAAAAGCACAATACTAAAAAGGTTCCAGTCTTACCTGACAGATAGGAGCCATCTTGTCCATCCTGGGGATTACTTCTCTGGGACAGTTGGACTTGAGAGTGCTGTACCACAGGGTACTATTTGAGTTCCATTCTTTTTCCATTGTGTATATGGTTTGTTTTTGACAAACATGTCTTGTCCACTGCTTTTCAGAAGTTTTAGAGTAGAGATCTACACGACCCAAAAAACTAAAAAGGAATGGTTCACTGCATCCTCTACTTGATTGTCTACAAAATGTTAGAACTGGGCTATCTGAATTTTCTAACACTTAATGAAAACAAGACAAATGTCATTGTGTTCAGTCCCCTTGGGTTGCTGGACGTAGACACTTCTGGCCCTCCCTCTCCTCATGTGAGTTTCTCAGTCTAGATTCCTGGAATATACTTTGATTATGCTTTGAAATTTGATAGACAGATTTCATGCTTTTCAATTTTTTTTTTGTTTTGTCTTGTTTTTCCAGCTGAGGTTGCTAGCCTACCTTTCTTTGACAGACATGGAGAGAGTTTTACATGCTTTTATAATGTCTTGGCTTGCCAAACAACATTTGAAATGGAGCTCCCTTTGCAAATGTTTGCCAACACCTCTGCAGCTTCCTCAGCATGGAACAGGTGAAGGAGCCAGGTGGCATGGTCCAAATAGAAATCTGATAAACAGTCCTGAAATGATGCATCCATCCATCCGTCCATTTTCTAGACCCGTGGAATCCATTCCTGGGTCACGGTGGTCTGCTAGAGCCTATTCCAGCCCATCACAGGCGAGAGGCAGGGGTACACCCTGGACAGGTCACCAGTTGAAATGATGCAGTATGGCTTCAAGTTCCTTCAGCTGATCAACGCCATAAGAGCAATGGAGGTGCTGGTGCTTTTTCAAATGTCGTTTCTGTTGCAAAATCAGAAGTATCTCCTGTACATAGCTAATGTTTGTAAAACACAAGCTTCCTGCTTTGGGAAAAGCTTCATCCTTGGACCCTTCCAGACCAAAGCACTGACAGTCATGATGGTGACTGCAGGTTCTGGTGTATCTCTGTTAGTCTTCATATCAATTCTGCTAATGTATGTTTTGGATGTCATTTTAGTAGCATCACTTGAGCTGATGATATTTGGACTCACTTAATCAGAATGAATGTAAAGCAATATTAATTAGTATCATATGGTAGCATGAGTCAAGTCAGTTGAGCTAAAATGTCTAAGTTTAATTTACATAAGGTAGGTGTGTTCCAGTCAGTTTTTTAGGCTACTTTGTTTCACCCATTTGTAAAAATTAAAATGATCAAACATTTGGAGTGAAAGACCAAGAACAGAAGATGCAGCTTCAGTAATGGTTGAAATAGTCTTAAGCGGATCTTATATGGAGTAGTATTTGTTCCAATGTACTTGAAGACGTAATGTAATTTAGAACATATTGTATTTACCCGTGTTTTACCATTTTCTCTGGTTAAAATGTGCTATGTAAATAAAGACTAACTTGTTGCGTTTTTTTCAGTTTCATCTTGATGGAGAAACGCCCCAAAACATACACAGAGTTAACTCAAGTCCAGTGCTTTAAAAAGAATTTACTAACAGATAGTTTACTTTGAAATATTGTTACATTACTTGAACACTATACACAAATTATACATATATTACATAATTTTCAGTAAGAATATAAATAATTTCTGAACATGCTTCTAATGGTGCCCTGGCTTTTTCCTTCCACTCCATTAACATCGTTGTCAACTGGTTTAGAAAAGTTGTTCCATGCCGAACACCTGTCTCCCTGTAGGATCATTCATTTTAATGCACACACTGCTAAATGACTAAGATGAATCACCAAAAAGAGAAGAGTGCCAAATGAAACACACACATGGGCTTGCACACAAGCACTGATGCACCTGTCAACCTCTTCTAAATGCTACCATCTGAATAGACAGTTGGTGTCAGTTGCACAGTGTTTTGCTCAGTAGGTAATTGGATTTCAAATTTAGTGCTTCCTGCTCTTTGCAGACGATGGGGAGTAGTAATCAACGCATACTCGGGCTGACTGAATTGGTGGAAATGAAACAACATTTGATTTGTTTTTGTTATTGTGGACAATGTGAGTGGTAATAGCACGAAAGTCATAGAATGCAACACTGCTTAAAATAAGACAAAAAAAAAAAAACATTCCCGTCATTTCCATTTATATCAAAATCTTGCATTGTTACCTTGTGCGCTTTTGTTGATCCAGTGCAAAACAACCAGCTCTATTCTTTCCTTCATCTACTCCTCATGGGACTCAGAGTACAAGGCAAAGCACACAAAAGGCATCCAAAAAAAATCCTACAATGTATGCTGAAAAATTGTCTTCAGAGGAAAATAGGAAAAACAATCATTATAGTAGAATAAATGCTCACTATAATGAGTATATTACAAAATACAGAACCATGTGTGATGTGAACGTCATACTGTATGTGTGCTTACTGTTAACAGGGATTGCAGTGCTAAATATATGGTTTTGGCAACACTTCCCAAACCTCTCTGCTTGCTGAATTCATTACCACCTCAAGAGCAGCACTGTTAGGAATGCTAAATTCACATAATCTGGGAATATGGTCTTCTTTCTATAGCTTGTTTCTTTAAACCGACAATTTTTGAATTTAGCCCACAGCAAGGCTGATACTGCTGATTGCAGTGTCAGCTGATCTCCAGTTATATGTCTAGAAAATCAGACATAATATAGCAAGTTCAAGAGTCCTCAGATTTCTGAGTCAGTAAAATCTACGTGTTTTTGTGTGTGTGTGTATGTGTGTTTGTGTGTGTGTGTGTAAAACTGATTTCACATCCTCCCGCCCAAAAAGTTTTCACTGTAATTAATAAATGGATCTTTTCATCCCGTCTTCAAAGGGGAGCTGAATTCTGAGACACAATCAAGCATTTGGTTTGTGCTTGAATTATCAATATTGGCATGCACTGACACCTTCAGAGCCACTTTTGGCTACACATACTGGCAAGACATAAAGGAACATCTCAATAGCCTCTATAAGCCATGTTTCCCTCCGCCACAGGGCCCTGCTGAAAACTTTTAACACTGCTGCTGAAACTGACGGCATTGACGATCTAGCAGTGCGTTTCACTAAGCCATTAAATGCCAATCATTTCTAGCGTGGGTCGTGTATGTGTACATGCATGTTTCTGCACTGTGTAATGATACAGGTGAATAAATAGCACTCTACAAATATATATTTTAATGTTGGTCTTTTGTTTAGACAGCAACCAATCTCCAACCTTACCTACATCTTGTAGATGATGTGTTTCTCTACATCCATTATGCTGACAAAATTTTATTTAATAAGATATCTGACTTCACTGGTACAAATGATTGTAAATATTCATAAAACTAGTGTTTGGGGTGAGTTCTACATGTCATTCTGTTAAATAAATTACCTATACTCTTATTAGAACTTAGCTTGATTCAAGTTTAAGAAAATGTACAAGTACAGAGACCTGTAGTGGTTGATTTGACATATTTTGAAGACAACTGAGATCAAGCGAACCTTCAGTTGCAGGTTAAATCCTAGACACTAACAACAGACCTGTGAGGTTTAAGAAGCCGTTTGATGTTTTATATTACATAGGTATACATAGGTTAAAGTTTAATGCTGAGATAAACAACAGCACAATTGGGCCTTTATCTTTACCTAAATGAGAGCTAAGGCAGCAGGATTTTTCTGAATCCATCTCCTCGTGCTCTAAGAATGTGTTTATCCTTCAGCTGTGACAGCAACCAATGATGGTAGCTCCTAAAAAAGTTAGCATAGATTCTGACAGCATCTTCATTGATCATATTTTCTTCAAATATCTGACTGATTTTAACTCATGATAGATGATTCATTGGCTCATCTGCAAAATTTTATTCAAAGTAACACCATTTTTTCAATAGCACCAATTCTTTGAATTTAAATATTCTTATTTTTTCTTTTTTGGGAGTGTCATTTAGCTTTTGCAATCTCTCATCTCATTCAACAGAAATCATCCAAAGTAATTTTGGATTCCCAGTCAGTCTTCTCTTGTGACAGCTGTATTTGGCTTTATGCCATGATGTCACACATCATACAAAAATGATAAAACCATCTCACTGAGCTAGAGTGGGCAGAGAGGATTTAGAGACTCAAGAAAGTAATGAGGGAAGAGAAAATGAGGTATTACCAATTAAGACACCACATAATAGTAATATTGTAATGTGTTCTTAATGCAACTTAACTTCCACGCCTATAGAGGAGGGGCCCACAATGAAAAACGTTTGTGATGCTTAAATTATTATTAGGTATTTGTGGATGCTGGAATTTTCAGTAAAATTTAATTTGGAAAAGTATTTGAGAAATTTTTCTTCTTTTCAAATCAGTGATAAATTTGTGCTACAGTTGGCATGTTGGATTGAAAAATGTCTTGGTACTTGTTTGAAAGTGATTTATTTGACATATCAAACACACTGCTAATAATCAATACCTACGACAAACACTGAATAACATTGTTAACTTCTGTGTTAGGTTTGTTTCTTCATTGGTTCTGGCATCAAAACCACTGCATTACTGAGCCATCACTGCAGAGCAAGTCATTAATCCAGTCTAAATGTTGTTCATTCCATCACATAAAGAACCTTTACTGAATTATTTTTTTTAACAAATGTTTGGGTTGAACCATTTTTATTTTGAAAAACCTGGATAAAGATGGTTTAGTATTGTGGATTTTTTTCTAGATACCAAAAACAGTGAGATATCCAAGTTAAACAAACATTTATTTCTTTTGTAGGCAAGAAGAGAGTTGTTATACTGTACACAGGACACCGAAAGAGGTTCTGCCATGCAGATACTACAAAGAGTTACAAAAATGTACAAAAAGTTCAGATTACTCAATCCCCCACAACCCTAAGATTAATTCAGGTTATACCAAAAAATTCCATTACACTGGCTCTCTGGGGCTGTATTTTGTCCATGTGTACTATAGCAGGTAAGCCAGTTCCTTTTGCTGCCATTAAAAGGGCATGCCTTTTCATTGATGGAGGACTTTCCAGGTGATTTTGCATAGCAAACTGTTTTCAAAAATGCCAGGATCATTATTATGATTGTAATTCCCCCTGCATGACAGCATAACTGTCGTCACCAAATTCCATGGCAATCCATTTAATGGTCACAGAAGTATTTCAGCGTTGACTACAGCTCTGGATGTACTGACCCACATATAAACAGAACAATTGTCATCAACAATCTGCTCTCCAAACAGAGAGACCCGCTGTTATCCTTTACCAAAGCTAATGCCCGTTCTTGGCATCCTCGTCATGGTCATTCAGGTGATGAGAGCTGTGCTTTTGTACATGCCCTGTTTCTGTTCACGCTCCTGTGCTAATACAATGAACCGTTCCAACTGTGCTGTCCAAATGTAGCCACTAACAAAAAAGAACAAATTCATTAGCAAATACAGAAAACACAACACAATAGATGCATTAGCCTAATTAATTATTTCATGATCCCAGTGATTACAGATTTAATAATAGTCCTGAGCTCTGACCTGAAACAATGGCAGCATTTGACAGCAGGTTATAACAGGACTGTGCAGATTTTATTTCAGGTTATAGTCATATTTTCTTCTTAGACTTAAATCCTTGGAATGAATGCCAGAAAACAAGACTTGAAGATAATTTCATGACAGAGGTTTTTAAGGGCCACTAGGGGAATGTTGTTCTTTGATAATGCCCAATGAAATCTGCTGCCTCAGACTAAACAAGACCCTGAATTTTAGAAATCAAAACAGTATTTTAGTGTGGGATTTTCACCTGCCAGAGAGAGGAAAACCAATGTGTGTGCAATCAGTAAAAGGTTTCCTGGGAATCACTATAGCACCCTCTTTGAACCTGACAGTGTGAGATAAGGGTAATGGTAATGAAGACTTATATTATTATTATAACAAGTTGTAATCAGTGTTCTTTATTCCATGCACACGGCATCAAGTGCAAAAGCACAAAATCTTATTCTAACGGCTTAAAATAAATTATTTTCATTTTCAAAGGAGACAGCAAAAGATTAGTTTAATAAATATGTCTCTTAGATATCCTTTAGACTTCTTTTGTTCCAACAAAAATAGAAAAGAAAATTCTGCAGCATGTTTGATGTAGCTCTTTTTGTTTGTGTCACTTTTAACTCGATCCCCCCCAGGAAGATGGTGTACAATTCATCATCCCTTTTTTAAACAAAATTTGGGTTGAAATGAGAAAAAAAACAGAAGAGGAAATTGCATTCGTATTTAATTTTATTTGCTGATAAGACACACCACTTTGCTTACAACAGTGAGCTCCAGTGAATGACTTCTAGCTGCTCCGTCAGCTGCTTCTGACCTTTCCTTCTGTCAAACTGCAGCAAGACGACTTGGACACAAAAACACACTTAATTGATCTGCGTTACACTCCCAGAGGTCACACCAATTAAATTCTGAGTGAAAGCAGAGTAAAGGAAGACCAATTACCAAAGACCATCTTGAGATATGCTGCCAGATTGCTGCATTGTTTTGGTTTTTTTTAAGGTTTCATTCTTTCTACAATCTCTTTTGTCTTTGTCAGACTGTAAATGTCAAAGGAAGACATACCAGAAAAAAATGTACCGCCTCTCACTCATCAAACCAGCCCAGATTCTTTCTCTTTACACTTTTGGAGCTTGCATCTCTTTTTATATTTTCGTCAGTCCTCTAAACACATCAGCATCTGTCAACTCAAGTGACCTGTCACTTAAGCAGACATACATACATTGTCATTCACAAGACCTCCAGTTGGCCATATCAAAAAAACAAAAAACTACCTGTCCAGGTCCTTCATTGTCTGGCCCTTCATGTGAAGTTCAAACCCTAATTCATCAAGATACGGGACTGTTGGGGTTGACCTGCTATCTGGAACCAGGTTGGTTGCAGGATAGGTCATAGGTGTGAGTAGGTCATAGGTGTGAGGCATAGGTGTGAGTTACAGGATAGTATTGTAATTGATTACAATAGAATTTTGAGGCATTTGGTGGTTAGCTTGAAATATTGGGCTTTTTTTTTTTTTTTTTTTTTTTTTGCTGTTCTTAAAGATTAATCTGTGTCGTGAGTACTGTTGTCCTTCTAAGGATGTTGCGACCCTGTCATTGTTAAGGTGGATATTATACATTAAAAACAAAGGGACTACATGTGAGAAAAAAAATAACCAGTAATCTTAAATAGCACCAATGAAGCTCATGTTCCAACAGAAATGTGCGGAGGAGATGTGTTAATGACCCGTCTTGTGGTAATGAGTTATGTTATTTCATGACCTAAGTTTCATTTTCGCTCCTTCATGTCCTTGGCTTGTTCCACCCCCACCTAATCCTTCACACTGTACATCCTCAGCTTTTCACATTTAGTTGCATTCGCACATGCACATACACACAAAGCTTTCAAATATGCTGCTCTGAAGTGAGTTCATCCTTTGTCCTACAGTCCTAAAACCCTCTAATGCAAAGAGTGCAACATCAGATTATTTTGAAAAGGTCTCAGCAAAAAAGAGGAAAGAAATGTAAATCATTATTGCTGCAGCATCACAATGTTCTCAGCAGTTTGCATACAGTCCGTACAAATGCATGGAGTCACATCCCCTAAAATACCGATATAGTACACGCTGAAGAGACTATTAATAGTTAGTTGTTGAAAGAGGTAACAGCATAGCTATTGTGCCTATGGATGCTGTCACTGTAGCACCATTGTGGGTACCAATGAAATTGCATAATGGGCTTGTTACAGAGAACAGTACTGATCAGCAGCTTGTGTCTTCCCCTTCATATTTATGACATTTCCAATAGTTTTTCTGTATACATGTGGAGAAGGAATTTACTCACTACTTTCCTCATATACATATATATTTCTGTAAAGGCATATTAACATAGGAAGAATCTGGGTGTAATAAATTTGCTTTACACAGTTGTTTATCTTTCTCTGGCATAGATATGTTTATTGTGTTTATACATTTAAAAGATTAATCTGTAAAACATGAAAAAATTCATACTTACACATGCACTTTTGTTTCCAAAGCCAGGTTATGCTCCATTAAGGACTAAGTATTCCTTTGCTACTATTTAAAACCTGAGCCCTAAGCCAGTAGCTGTTGAAACACAGCCACAGATGGTTCCTTAATGCTAGCATGGACATTTAGAGATGGTGGGGGGAAAGGGGTGGGAAAATCAGCCAAATGGGAGCAGAAGCAGCTTTTCAAAAAATGTGGAGAATGAAGCATGAGTACAAGTGCTGAAGTGTGAACCTAACAAAGCCTGAATGCATTTTTAACACCAAAATTAAAGTGCAGTGAATTTTCTCTTTAAAACTGTCGTCACCGTTTCATTTTTCTGATCACATTTTTCTGTTCAGCTGTGATTTGATGAAAGGTTACTGAAGGCTCTATGAACAGATGAAGACAGTTCTGTGCAGCAGGGTGGCCAGTAAGTAATTTTTGCAATGGAACATCTTTTAGTTTTTCAGTTTTTAATAAAACTGAAAAAGTTAAGCTTATGTATCCAGTGTCAAAGTAGAATTTGCATTCTGTGTTTCTGAATAAAACATCATTAATGGTTTTTTTTAAATGCAGCTGGTAAGTCTTGTTGTAAATTTGGAATTAAAAACATATTAAAATAAATAACATTACTTTGCTTGCAAAACTATGTCAGGAAATAACATGTAGTAGCCAAACTGGTCTGCTGCACCAACCTTTGCTGTAAATTGTACAATGCTGCCTTCAGACACAAATGTAATTTATTTAACACTTTTACAACACAGCAGGGGGGAGAAAATGTGACCATTCAGACGGACCTTTAAAAAATATTAAGTTAACTAGGCTCATTTGTGTTAAATTGGATATTTAAAAACATATTGCCTCTTCTTCTGTCTGAAGCTGACTGACTGTCTCCTCCTTCTTCATTCCTGATGTTATATCCACACTGCTTTTAGATGTAATGTGCTATGGGTATAGCATATTACATAACATGCTATATATGTGCAGTTCTGTATTGTATCGTATAAGAAACTGCACATATCTAAATCTGTCCAGTTCTCTTGTTCACTGCGATCCCACTCCTCAATCAAGAGGCTGTGATAGGATCCCTTTATTCCAATGATATCCAGTGGAGCCGCCTGCTGTAATCAGCAGCTTTGACTAACTGACCCAACTCCCACAGTGCAGATTGAGTGCGTTGGCAGCTCTTCCTGACAGCCATTGTCCCATATAAAACTGTTGCCCTCTGCTACTTAAGTAACAGTTTTCTGAGTCTTTTAGATTTATTAATCACTTGCAATTTTCTTCGGTAGATGCTTCAGCACAGTCCCTTAAGAACTTTATAATAGATGACTGCATCAGTGAAACAAATCTGCAGAAAAAAATTGCTTCCTTGGCAAGAGCAGCCAGCAGTTCCTTAATTTTGTTGTCAATCCAGTTCCCATTCATCTGCTATTTACCAAATTCATCATGATCCTGAATGAGTGCTCTGGTGCAGTGCGGTGATGGGGCTGGACAATGACTTTTACTATTCACTTAAGTTACTGCACACAATACACTAAATTCTGTGTTGTGTTTCAGATTCAGCACGTTGAACAGGATTAGTGCTAGTCATACTAAAGGGGCTAGATTCTTATTTTAGTGTTGTTGACATGTTCAGATGGACCACCTTAATGCTAAAGTAGTGGGTTGCACCCTCTGTTTGAATCAGGTATCAGTCATGTTCCTGCAGAGATGCAACTTACAACTCTGTTGATGTGGTCATTCATCACTGGAACCTGCTTATTCCTTTTTTGGGTAACAGGGATCTGCTGGAGCCTTTCTCAGATCTCTCTGGGGGAAAAGCAGGGGTATATCCTGGACAGGTCACCAGTTTATCTCAAGGCCACTTTTAGAATCAATTACACCAGGTACACATGGTTTTAGAATGTGGGGGAAAAGTCTGAGTACCTGGGGAGCATGCAAAATTCACATAAGAAGGCCTCTGCCAGGATTCAAACCAAGAACCTTCTTGCTAACCACCAAACCACCATGCTGCCTTTGATGTGGCCACAATCCTTAAATGGAGGAAGCAGGGGTGGTCAGATACATTAGTCCTGTGTTTCCCAGCCTTGTTCCTGGGGCATACTGCCCTACATGGTTTAGATGTTGCTCTGCTCTGTCACAACAGGCTCAGTTTTCTGGGCCACTGACAGACTTGTGTAAACCTCCATGACAAGCTCATGGTGATCCAAACAGGTGTGTTTGAGCTGGGAAACATCTAAAACATGCAGGGCAGTGTGTCCTGGAAAACACTACATTAGTCCATCAACTTTATTTTAGATAAGACAAGATAAAATTCAGTTTTGCTGCCACAGCAGAGTATTTGTACACAGCCAATGAAAGACATCTAACCAAAGAATAGTACTATGTACTAAAAGTGTACTGAGGTGCTAAATCTTACTGTATTTACAGATGGTTGTATGGAAATGAATAACAAGGTGGACAGATGTTTCTGCTTTGCTCTCACATGGAAAGGGTTTGCATTAGAAGTTTAAACATAGATGGTCAATGTCATACAACTGTGCATAGTACGGCTTATGCATTACTCTCTTTATGGGTCAAACACAAAATAACAGCCTAGGGATATGTTGCTGTCTAATGATTTCCAACCATGGATTTTGATTTTATTACATTTTGAAAATGAGAACAAATGCACATAGGAAATATTATTCTGGTGAGGCTGAGTTCTGTTTTGGGTACAGAAAGAGTTCTGTTTTGGGTACAGAAAGCTGAACCCAAGGAATTGTGACAATCATAATTCAGCAGAAAAAATGAGCAACGGCTGAATAACGACATAAAATAGTTGACTACAGTCCACTTTTGTATACAAATACATCGGTCAGCATACCATGTATCCATTCTGCATCACCACATTTATATGTGAGCTTTGGAAATATTTTTGCATGTACGCATTCATGTAAAGGATTATTTTTACATTTTAGGAAAACTGTAATAAGTGCTACTGATGGGACATCAAAATTACAGAATATGGAGCTGAGCATGAATTGGAATTATTAATTAGTTCTCTATTTTCTTTCCTGCTTTTTACACAGTAATTAGCTTAAAAGGAAATATCCATAACCTTTCTTTCTAAAAATATAAAACATTTTCATTAAATATAGAGGAATACTGTATGATGCACATTTACTGTAGAGCCGACAACTATTAAGATAATGAGAATGTCACCGTAGTGCAGTAAATGGTTCCCTAAAACTGCATCCACAACAAATTAAAACAAATGGGCTGCTAGAGTCTCTGCTCAACGACATTAAACTTCCCAGATATTATGTTAGTAGCCACATCACTGACATCACTGATCTGGTATGTTATAGATACAATAAGAGCAGGCACATTGCAATGTTCAGCAAAATGTTCTGCTTCAATAATTCCAAGGACATTAAAATGACTTACAGTTGCATGTACAAACACACAGAGCGAGAGCATGACAGGGAGGGAGAGTTCATGCAATCATGTGATATTTGTGTTAATAAGGCAGACAGAGGTGGTAAAATGTAGCTTGCGTTTTCTGGGACTTTGGTCTGGAGAGTACTGCTGAACCCTCTTCCCACTAGAAACACCAGTAATCCCACAATTGCTATAGTAAATGACACTCGATGTCCTTCTGTAAATACTTTATGTAAAGTCTACTAATCATGTCTTTTCTCCATGTGTCAGTGATGAAGACCAGAATGAAGAAGAGGGATGTTGAGTGTGAAGCCTGAGGGCTGCTGAAGTCACAGGACGACATGTCAACTCAATTTGAGTGAGTAATCTTTGACACACATTCATATCTGTTAAAATACAATGGTTCTAGTTCTTTTTTCAAAATTTGAAACAACTTATGAATGATTGTAACCAGCAGACATTTAAGGGTCAACAAGCAGGCTCAGAAGTCTGCCAGAAGCCTGACAGAGTATAGCAGCGGGACGCTGCCAGCTCCAGACTGCTCAGTCCACAGGAAATACTGTTGGAGGTGGCCCCAAAGGTCCTGCAGGGTCTCCGGTCTCCTTCAAACAGCTGGTATCTCTAAATGCAGAATACATTATAACCCAATATACCCATAAACTACTGCAAAATAACACAATCTGACCACAGTTTTTCTTTTTCCAAATGTAGACGAAGTATGAATTAACAGGAACAGTATTCTGCATTACTGTAATAAAAAAGGTTGGGTGAACAGGAGGTGTCAATCAATGTCATTCATCCCCCACTGTGGCAGAAAATAACAATTCGCCCAATATTTTTATACATCATCTGCTGGAAATTATGCCCAAATGAACAAGAATTCAAAAGAAGCAAAGTAGAGAATATAAGGACTTTTTAAAAACATCTCTTTTTACATTCCATCAGTCATGACTGTTTTTGTTCTTGGAGTAATCTATTTAAGTAAAATGTGTTTCCAACATGTTTTGTGCAATTAGCTGTGGAGCAGGAGAAGTCAACCAGTAATCCACTTCAAGCATATTTTAATGTGTTACGTTATCACATTACATTTTGTTATACTTCTGCCTTCACTCAGTCAAATTTGACCAAAATTAAAAACTTAATTTACAATATGTAAAAAAAAAAAAAAAAAAAAATCAAGATGGTAACTTAAAGTGCAAGGAAAGGGTTCAGGATCTCAAATTAGAATTTGATAGGAAAGATACTTTACTTTTGTCATAGCCATCAATAAGACAAAACATACAGAATTGCTTCTGTGAGCACAAATCTATCAATAGATTTTATTTAATATTATAATTTGATGTCAAACTGATGAATAATCTACACTGCAAAGAAAAGAGTCAGTGGTTTGTTTTTTGTTTTTTTTTTTGAGAGTGTTTATTTCAGAGAGCAAACCTACAAGCACCCAACATTATATAGGAAGTTATTTTGGAAATCGTAGAGTATGTCATAACTTATTACTTTTATGAGACATCTTCTCCTTATTTATTTAAAAAAGAGAGTTGACTTGACTTCCTGAGATCCTAACAAAATATTTGTAACATATTTTGGTCAAAACATGTCACAAAGGTCTTTTGAGGTCTTATCCACATTCATGCAGAATGAGCTCTAGTTAAGACATAAACTGTGATGAAAGTTTAAATTCATTCTTTTGTTACTTGGTAGCAGGAGTAACTGAACCACCCTCAAAGTTTTAATCTGTCACCCAATAAAGGCCAAAAGACAGAAGATTTACAGGCATCCAACAATGTCTGCACGCATGGCCATGACTGCATATATGAAGAAAAAAAAATCCACAATGGCAGACATAGTGCTCCTTCTCCTGCAGTGCTCTGAGATGCAGTTAGGTGGGTGTCAGTGTCTGTGAAGATCATTCCCGACAATTAGCTTTTGATCATGTCTAGTTTCGTCTAATTAAGGAGCTCAGATATTGATGACTTAGTGTCTGTATTTAGCCCCCTGCTGCCCTGGGGCTCAATTATTCATGACATTCTATCTTTTTTTCTCCTCATTAGGTTATCCTCAGTTCTTCATTTTAAAAGGACATGCTGGGTTATAACAATATGACATAAGAAATCTTGCACACTAGCTCATTAAATTGTGCAATTTTATGATATGATTGACAGTAATCCCATTCGTGTAACATGGTAAGGGTATGGTTTTAGGAAATTATCAAAATTACTAGGTTTTTTTAAAAGTTTTTTAAGGTGTTTTTTTTTAAGCAGGAAACAAGTGTTAATTTAGACTTAATTTCATTAATTTTTAACAAAAGGATGTGTTTTGACTTTTGTCACAGCAAAACCTTCTTTGCAATTCAACCAAACTGAAACTGGTTACCGTTTATTTCATCAGTGTTTGCATGTGTCTGTGAATTTTTACTCATAACTGCAGGTTTGGCCTGATTTCAGAATAAGATATCGTTACATATTACACATTTATTTAATATCTTAAGGAAGTTTTTGGGATAACAACTGAGGAAAGCAACCTTAAACATGTTTAGGTAAAGTTTTGTGTGATTTCTTTTTAATTGCCGGCAAATACCCTTTCACTTATTATTTAAGGGACTTTCTTCTCATCCTCTGACAAAAGTCTTCTGGCTCCTTGAGATTCTTTGAGATTGTATATACTGCTCTTCTGAGATCTGTCCAAAGATTTTTTCATTTTTGTTAGCAGGTGACTCTTGAAATAATCTTTTATGGAATTTGAAGAATTTCCTTATGTTCAGTCAATTTTTTGCTGATGTTATTCATTTATATATCGTTTGATGTTTACTTTGTGTAGTTAATTGAAAATTAGATTCCCAGTTTGGCCAGAGATGGCCCGATTCCCCATCCTTCTGCATACTTTCATCACCTGACAAGCTGATTAAAATATTTCCTAGGTCTGTTACTCGATGGTATAGAGTGTAAACTGTTGTTAAGGGTTAAAATGATATAAATCAGTGTAGTTTTGAATTTGAACTGTATATACATTTCCAGCATAATGGATTTAGCATTAACATCAGTCCTCTGGTAAGACTAAAAACATAATTCCACTTAACTGATCGTGTGGAGGTCCTATGAACAAAGGTCATTTTATCTTTGCAAGTGTACAGAAGATGCGTAAAAAAGTAATTGTCTAAAAAAGGAATACTCTTCTCTTCACTTCACAGCTATCTTAACAATCGACTACCAAATGTTGGATATATTAATGTCAACAGACACAAATCCAGCAGAGCTCATGGCCACTCCTTCCCTAAAACTGTGCTATAGGAGGTCAACACTTCAGCTCTGGAACCAGCTGCCAGTTTGTGTTCAGGAAGCAGACACATTCTCTACCTTAAAGACTGATCTTAAAACTTTCCTTTTTTAAAAATAAAGCTTATTGATAGGGATGGCTCAGGTGGCCTGAAACATCCCTTCATTATGCTGCTATAGACTGCTGAGGGTCATCCCATGATGCACCTCTCCTACTCTGAAAAAGAAACACTTTGATGCAATCTGTTGCTTTCCTTAGTGAAGCAAAAATTGTTTTTTGTTGGTTTTGAAATAATTGGACTTATTTGGAATACGCTGAAATGTATTGTTGAAGTGCACTGACATAACAATTGTTGTGATTTGGCACTATATAAAAAAAGATGATTTGAACTGAACTGAATACTGATCCGATTCAAGGGAAGCCTTGATCACAAACTCTCCTCATCATTTGGTGTACACTGACAGTTGTATATACCAGACTTTCATGACAGTAAGATTAGCTTGGTTTGTAAAGATCCACACTTCACTTAAGCAGCATCACTTAAGCAGAATGACATTTTGGCATTAATATTTAGTGGATTTAAATAGCAATTTATTCTCATGTTGTTACTTGAACTTTGGGTTAACGTTAAAACCTTTATCCTGCAAACATATTCTCTTGTTATACCGCAAAACTCCCTCGATTCAAATTGTTGTGCTCCCTATTAACTTTTTGCTCTCAGTGCCATCTCGTGACAGAGCTAGGGTTGATTTGATGGCACAATATTACTTTAAGGTCTACAATATCTGGGCTTAAATCTTTTTATGAGGCCTATTATGCTCAATGCTCATTTCCTTTCTTAACTATGAAAATGACATGAGAAAAATACTCTAATATTACATAGAATATTGAAAAGAATGTCTATATTTAATTGTAAAGCCTTTTGAGATCAATGCATTTTCTACACGCTTAGATATTGTTTAAAACAGAATTATTTACCCTGATTTTTGCATTCTTCTGAACACTATTCTTCTCCTAGCTAGGTGAATTTTAATATTAAAAAAAAAAAGAACTTTTTTTGCCTTACGCATTCCCATACAATGTATGTCCTTACACCTCTTCCATTTTATATTCTTCTACCTTCTGGATAAAGATTAAATAAAAGATCAAAAAGGGGAAGCTGATGGAAGTGAAATCTCAGGGTATCATTAATCTCTCTGTGGAGCATCCAAGCTGGCAGACTTCTGATGAGATCATTTGATACTTAACATTCAGTGCTGCTGAGGTGTAAAGATCAAACACATATATGTGACATAAAGGACATTAGCATGTTTGAAAACATTAACAAGCTGAAAACTGCCTCTTCTTAATATTTCTGTGTGTAAATGTCAAAAATATGATGAACTTAGAAGAGCTGGTGGTTACGTTGCAATGTTACGCTGCCGTTTCTGGAGCTGCTTCTCTGTGAGGCAGTGCCACTGCAGTGCTACACACCAGCATCTCAAAACATTTCCTTTCTGATGAGAGTAACAGGAAATCATTTCCACACACAAAGCAAGAGAAGCTCAATACCCTGAGATCCGCCAGCAGTATGTGCAGACTTCAGTATATTGATGCCTGAACAAAAGTCTGAGCAACTACACACGCAAACACTCACAGACATACAGGGTCAGTATGTTCCCCCAGCATCCACACACTCACCCCCACCTGGTCAGCCACTAGAGGATACTGTTGCTCATGCGATAGAAATTTTTCTAGCAACCTAAATTTCAATTGTACTTACTAAGTACCAGATTTTGTTTTAGCTTGTGCAGTTTAAGTGACCTCCCTCCAAAAAAAAGAAAAAAAGAAAAGCACTGACAGCTGGTTTGGGTAATAGTTCAGAGGCAGGTCGACAGACAGAGTTACGTCACAGTGTACGAGAGGAGACGAGGACGCATGTTGTATAAGTAGGTGGATGTGCATGTGCTTGTGTTTTTTTATGGTTTTGAGGCTTGGTATCCAGTGAGGAGCATTCTGTAACTGTTTTATTTTCTTTTTTGTCACCCACGCTTGACAAGAAATTGGTGCCTCATTTGTTTAAAGTTAAGGCATTCAGATGGTAACTTTACAGCCCACCATGGGAGTTAGCCACAAAAGGGAGAGCTTAAATTAGTTTTCAAGTTGTAATATTGTCATCCAACTCAATATTTAAATGATAGCAAGTCTGGAAATAATATTTACACCTCAGTTGTATATCAGTTAATTCTGCAGCTTGCCCTATGCAGTGAATTTGCCCAAAATAGTGGCATAGTAAGTGCACAACAAGGCTGTCTAATGGTGAGACCTATGAGAAAACAATATGATCTTGCAGGAGATGCTATTCAAAGGTTAGATCTGCACAGGCAGATTTTGCTATTCTCCAGAGAATGTTTCTTCCCCTAATAACTACAATCAGCTGTGGGAGTTATTTTTTTATATAATGCAGAGAACTGTGATCTGATTTTTTAAAAATAAATTAATGAATGTCCAGTATAAAAAATACTTCATTATTATTTCTTTTCAACAGGCATTGCATAGGAATTACCTTTCATTTATACAGCACAAAAAAGTATTTCTGTTTCAAACAGCATGCCTGTTTGAATGTTTGCTCCAGCTTTGACAGGAGGAAATGAGTCATATTTACCAAAAAGACACATCTTTGAAGTCAGAGTTAGCCTGAGGAGAAGCAGTTTTCCTTCAGAGGAGTGCAGTCATCTGTGGGTAAGAAACAGATGAATATCAATGATAAGATTCGAGAGACAACAAACAAAATCTGAATTTTCAATATTCCTCTTCAGTGTCAGATGTGGAAGTTGGGCAGAGATCAAAACTCAACTCGTTAGTGTTTCTTTTTGTGTTGCGCTCAGTTTGAAATGACATGCCCACTGCCTGCATTGATGCCAAGCTCTATTATTAGTCACTTTACTTGCTAGTAGCTGGAGTTGTTCTGGAGCAGGTTCTTCCAAATCTGAGAGCTGTGAACATGTGTCATTTTAAATGTGATAACAACCAGCTATTCACTGCAATGAAACCTCCTTTTAATCCATACAAACACTGGCAACTAAGTATTAGGAATTACTGTGTGCTCATGACAATGAGGCATCTAATAATGAGAAAAATAGAAAGGCATATACATATATATGGAGATAT
>JAOWBL010069913.1:3583-18670 GCA_028564865.1 Zenarchopterus dispar
TGCATCCTCTGGACTAAAGAGGAGTCTCTGGCTTATCAGCCCTCAGTTGAAGAGCCATTTCTGAAAGATATATAAAGGTTTTACACCAACATAAACTCCCCTGTGGTGTCTTTTCCAAGTAAGGCCTTGTAGATGAGGCTAAAGCACATCATCAATCCATCACAACAGCATTGCTTCATATTTGAAGAGTCCAGGTTGTTTATGAACTGTTGTTGAGAGGGTATCACACAGTAGTAAACACTCCTGTTTCTTTGTCTCTCTTAAGACCTGTTGCTCCCATCAAATTCAAAATTGCCCACTTTTTTCTTATACAGTATTTCCTGTTTAAAAATGTGATAGGTTGCATTCTTATGAACAAAATATGGACTTATAATTGGGAAAACTCTTTTTTTTTTAAATCTCTAATTTTCAGTGCCCCACAAAGATCTTAAACATTAACTAATGCTTAAGAGTACTAAAGTGGCTCTTTAAAGCCTCAATATTCTGCTGATTCTCCAGGTTTATCAGCATTTTCTCACTCCAGATATGAACCAAAGGTAGACTGGATGCAATAAACACATGGTTCCTTGTTTTACAGCATAGAAACAAATCTTGTGAGATCGTCAAAGCAGGTCTGAGGACATGCTGACATGACACCTCTCAGGAAAGTTTTATCAATTAATTGATGATGCAGAGGGAAGGTTAATTTAGTTGCAGTTTATGATCATTTTTCCAGTTTCTTTCCTCAGATTACAGGCAAACATTTTTTGATGATCAAGCTTCCTTTAACTCTAAATTACTGCAACTGACACAAACAGACCACATTTAAATCAAGACAAGTACGTGACTTTTACCCTTTTTTTTAATTTTATTTTTCCCAAAGAGAGTAATCCTCTTTAAAGTAACTTAACATGTCACTTTTTTAAAAAAGTGTTTCCAAGTCTAGACTGAAAAAAAAAAAAGACGACAACCAACGGCATAACAATAAATACTCAGAAAATTTCCAAGCAGAGACTTGTTTCTTCAGCTCTACTACTGATATCATGATGAAGATGGTCGGTACAAACAGGTCACACAGAGTAAACCTGGTGTATGATGCTGTCAGGATGTGGCTCACAACACCCTGAAGAAACATTCAACAAAACACAGTCCAGTTGATTCGTACATCCATCATTTTACTGATGGAAAAATAGGTACAAGCTTAGCATATTTGTGTATTTTTCTTCACGTATGATCATTATACCATGATCAACTTATACCAATACCCCAAATGGATAACAAAAGTTTAAAATGGACAAGGATAAACTTGCAATAAAAAACTAAGTCCCTTGGCTATGCTTTTTGTGGGAGGTGACATCAGCCGGGGCTGAGGGGGCTGGCAGGATGTGATGGAAGGAGACGGTCCACGTGAGGAAGATGATGAATAAGATGGATGTTGCTTCCTCTGAAGTCCACTCCTTACTCTATATCATCTTCACTTAGACTCTGTGCACTCACAATGCGCTGCAAGATTGAAACAGAAGTTCACGCATTAGTGGAAAGATTATTATTGAAAAAAACAACAACAATAAAATCATGTAAACTTTTTAAAAAATGGATTTTGTTAGTGTGTTTCCCACCCAGGTGATGCTAGGTTTATATCCTACCTGACTAATGCTCGGCAGTTTGGTGAGCAGCATTTGGAAGACGGGTTGAGGAAGAGTCTGCTGCAGCACCTGCAGCAGCTGCTGAGGCTGACCACACACTGCGATGGCGTTGGTCAGGTGGTCCACACCTTTCTCATAGTCTCCTGTACACAAACACGAGACAAAAGCGGTTATTCCACTCGTAAAGAGAACAACATTTCCACAAATTATGTCCAGCTTCTGCCACCAGTGATGAACAAAAAACATGCCAATATTCAGTGCACTGGTGTGCTACTCAGCTGTGATCTTCACATGGATTATCAATTTCACAAGAAATCTGAATGATCTCTTTAACTGCTAAGATTTCAGAATATGCCGATTTCAATTTGTCTGGGGCGTTAGCATTGTGGTGGTGCTGAGTAGAGGTTACCTTGAGCCAGAAGCTCCTCGCCCAACTGGATCTCCTCCAGGAAGAACTTCTGCACCGCTTCTGCATCCTTCAGGTCTGGAAGCTGCAAGACAATCAACATTCAACCATAACATCATCTCATCTAGCTTCTGTATAGTTACTGTAGCTGTACAATGAAGAGTACTCTAAATAAAACACATTTTTTAAAAAGTTGGCTTTATATCACTATGCAGATAGAATTAAAACTACCACCAAATGAAGAAACTGAAGTTGAAATAAGACTCTGTCAGCAGGTTTTAAAACATGAATTTTGTCAGTACAGATGTCATCACTTAACATATATGGACACCTTTATCATTTTCTGTCTTTCCATAAAACTGTCAGATTTGAAGCAAGAAACATTTCCTCTGAATGAATGAAAATGCAAACTAATCTGTGTAATCAGAAGGGGAGGCAAGTTATGATGGATTTAAATAACACAAGAGAAAGTGTAGTGGTTGCCAATTGGAATCAAAACTAACTAAAAAGAATCAACTGAGGTCCTCGGAAACTGTTTACATCTAGGGCCTCAAAAATGATTTTTTAATTCAAATTATTTTTTTTACTTTTTCCAAACAAAATAATAAAAATAACTATTTAAAACAAAAACCTGCATGCAAAAAATCTTGTAAACAAAAATTACATTTTTCCTTTCAATATTTGGTAACACTGTACTTGAACGTCCACCGAACCCACGACACCAGGACTCTGTGAAGGCAATGGGCTCCTTAAGCAGGACGCTACAGCCCACTATGCTGCAAGAAACTGTTTATAAACCTTATGAACTCTGCCAGTCCTGCAAGACCAGGCATGTATCTGGATGCAGTGTAGATGTCAAACCTACAAAAGCCCTGTTGGGTGTGTTATATCCTGAAATGTACCCCTTGAGTCTCAGTGTTCTGCCTAATCCATGTTGAGAGTCTGTGTTCACCTTTGCCAGGCCTTCCCTCTCTTTGGCCACCTTCTGCTTTCTTCTCCCTGTGACAAAAAGAGAAAAACATCAAAATCAGAGTTTAAATGCTAACTGTTCATGTTGTCGTAGACCACAGCTGCTTGTACTTTGGTGTGAACTTGAACAATCATCAAAATATATGTCAATAATTGGAAACTACTTCAAAGAAACCTTTAATCCTTCTTAAACTCGAGGACCTGAATTGTCCCATCCTGTACACAGTGTAGCGCGTCCAAGCAAAAGGTGTTGGCCTTCTGACCCCAGTAAAAGAGTTTTTGTGATAATCTTCAGTTGGATAGATGACCAGCAGGCAGGACGTGTGTGATTACTGTTGTGCAACAGCTTTGTGAATGAGTCTGTGCTCCAGGTCACGTCAGTCACGTCAGCAGAACATAAATAGTCCCAGTTTGTTGTGGCGCAGCATTAAGAGGCATTGTTCAGTAAAACACACCATGCAATTAGATGTGCAGTGTTAAACAAATTCGGAAATTAATCATTTACTAGTCACCAAATAATACATGGAGGGTTGCTGTTCAGTTACCAGACAGGTAGGATAAAGCTGGGTGGAGGGTGACTGCATAGATCTATACCAATAACTCCAGAAATTTGAGAAAAGAACATTGACTTTTATTTGTTTAAGTAAGTAAATTATAAAAAAAATAATCAAAATTTACAACAAAACTCTTCTGAAGAAAAATCTTTCCCATTAAAATGTATTTGCTCATGTCTGCCATTTCCAGGACAGTTAAAAAGTGGCATCTGTTAACCTTATGCAGAAGCCTTTGTACAATTTGATCAACTGAGTTCTTACTCAGCTACAGCTTCTCTTTAACACTAAACACATTTTGACAAGCATCAGTAAACAGAGGGCATTAACATAAAGATAATGACACTTCCGGTTTGGCTATCCACGCAAAGATTTAACACAACTTCTCTATGTACACTGGGATGTGGATTCTACTCATTTATTCAACCCCGGGTGGTGTTAAAACCAGTTTAACAAACATAAAACCTTCATAACTGTCACTTAAACCTAACCTCAACTATGTCGTTCATGCTGATTATTATTACAGCCTGGCTACGTCAAAATCAACACGTGACCCAAATTTACTGGCAGTGATTTTAGAAAATGCAAGAGATTTTCAGATTGGAGCTCGAAAAAGATGGAGTGGGAGGCTTTTGCTTGTTTGCTCCACAATTTACTAGTTGACACAGCTTCATATGATCTTTAACGAAGAGGACGCTCAATGCCGACATTTGTAAGCCGCCAAGAGCCGCTAATACAGAGCTTTTGCGACAGATTAGCATGGATCAAACCTCGTCGGACCTGGTCTGTACTCCAGACCTGATTAAGGTGAGGAAGAGGAGGAAGGTGAGGAAGAGGAGGTCAAGACTCACGTTCCCGCAGTCTGTTCTTGAAGTTGGGGTCACTCCGTCTTTTCCTGTCAAAATAGATGCAGTAACCGACGAAAAGAGCCCCGCACACACCCACGGCTATTGCGCTCGTCCTCCCGCCCATCATAACTCCAGGACCAACTCGGTTTTTTGTAAGATTTCTGGTTAGTTTGAGGATTTTTCTTCCGCAGTTGGTAAACGTGAGGCGGCTAGCGGAGGCTCGGAGCAGGAAGGACCCGTCAGGACCCCTGTTCTCTGATAGATTGCGCCTGACTGAAAACGCCTGACCAAAAAAAAAAAAAAAAAAAAATCAAAACAGCAAAATAACTTTTTTGAGTTGTCAATGCAATAAATTAAATAATAGTACTTTTCATTTAATGAAGATTTTTTTTCCACTAATTGAAAATTATAAAGTACAGAAAGAAAGAAACCAATGGACACCTGTGTCGGTGTTGCATGTTACTGTTAACTATTTATATTTCACTTTTGTCTTATGAGCCTGTGGTAACCTGACAGGATCTCACAATGAGCTGTTGTGTAGATTCCGTTAATTAAACATTTCAGCTACATATATTCACAGTTTTAGGGGTGCCCAAACTTTTGCATTGCATCCCTCTATAAAAGTGTAAAAAACAAAATTAATGTACCAATCTTGTGTAAAATATTAATAACCTATGGCTTGCCATAATTTAATATATTATTAAAAATGTTATATGACACGTTGTTTTGTATTTTATCATCTTAGTTTCAGCAATCAAAGCAGACCCACATCAAATGTCAAATTACTCCTGTCTGACTTTTAAAAACAAAACAAAACAAAAATAATAATCAATTATCAAAATTGACAGACTACAATTAGGAATGTTTCATAAGAATATAAATTCAAAACGTATGACGCTGAGAACGTCTACAAGGTAAAAAAGACAAAATAATAAAACATATAGGAAGTGTATATCACAGAAACTTCAAACAAAATCTTTCAAGGCATTAAAATTACTTAGTCTTTATGGATTTCATATTTGTTAAACCTTTCAAAGTTCTAAGATATGTTTTCAGTTCAGTCTCGAATTGAGCCAGAGTGGATTTTGCATTGGACTACTTGCATTTGTGAAGATAAAAATTTCCAAACAAAATTAAAACATTTAAAATAAAATAATGAATTTTGGTCAAGTCTTTTATATCATTAAAAAAGTTAAGGTCCTTATAACGTAATTTGGCGGACTGACTAATACTTTCGAAACTAAAGGAAAACGTTGTCCTTTGGAATTCTGGGTAAATCCCGCTGGACACGGCGGTGACTTCAGTCTGACATCAGGGGTAGCTGTTGCTCCAGCACAGCATCCTCAAAGCAAATACCGTTTTAACATGCCAACAGTTTCCCTCTTTCACTCACTCACACACACACACACACACACACACACACACACACACACACACACACACACACACACACACACACACTCTTTCAGGCTGCTTGTTTGCAGTCTACATCCTGTCAGATTGTGATATCTTGATATTATGGGGCCTGGTGGTGCTCAAGATTTAAAAAGACAGCCGTGTGTAGTTAAAAATGAAGGAACAGTACACAACTTTGGAATTTGTGTGTGTGTGTGTGTATTTGTATTTGTACAGAAAATTGTCTTACAGTCACTTGGGAGAACAGGACAGCCTAATATCCTGTCATACTGCAAAAACATGGCCGGATAAGAACGTTTACAGGTAACTGAAACCAACTGGTGACTGGGTTTAACATGTCTCTAAAGTATGAAACATGTACAGTTCTAAAACTAAAATTACACTGCACTGAAATTATTTCATCTCAGAATTTTTACAAGGCAATAATGGTTTTTTTTTAACTAAAAGTCATCAATACTTCTTCCATCATCATAGAGGCCTCAGCCTCTAGAAAAGGTCTCAGTGAACCATTGCAACTCTAAATCCAAGATGAAATTGTACCTAATATCTGAAAGACATTCATATGAATCTACAACATTGATCAACATACTGAAGAGCATAAATCACATAATTTGATCAGATATACTTTCAACACCTGCATATCAGATTTGATGTTATTCAAGTGTTGATGAGTATATTCTGCTTGCATCTTTCAGTCCTCTCTGGTGTGTGTGATGTGTGTTTATATTGGCATCATCTTGTTCTCCACAGATGGCAGCTCCCTGCATGAAATCTCCACTGAGGACTAAAGAGGACCAGAGCTGTTTGATTCCCCCAAAAATTCAGTCTGTCAATGAAAATCCAAATTCCTGAAGGTTATAAGTAAATCATTATTACTATAATTATAAAGGTGACACAATTTCCTTAGGTCTTAATGACACATCTATGGCAACATTTGTTAAATATATAAAAATGAATCTACTCCGATTTGGGTCTGTGGTGTAACAGCAACCCTGCAAATTGAAACAGTCACCAAATCAACAATTTTTTATTTAACATTCCCACAAACAAAGTGGTGAGGTTGAGTTAAATGAAAATGTTTGCTTTCAAGTACAATTTATTTATTTAGATAATTATATTTCCTTCAACAACCATTGTTTTAAAAAATTAATAAAAAGACAAACTTGCTGGTCAAAGACTGGCAACAAGTCAAATATTTTTTCTAAATAATCTCAGTGTTTGGCTTAGATCAAGATCATTTTGAACTGTTCAAAAACTCTCCAAACAGACTCAATTCTACATTTTGTTAAAGTATTACCAACCATGACAGATATCTGCAATTCAGAATAAACAATGTCAACTGAGTTATCATATCAGTGGCTTCACACAAGTTTTATTAATCATTCCAATAACAGCAGGGTGGGTTAGTGTCTCCAAATGCAATACTTAGAAATACAACTGTGATAAAACATCTCCTTTTCTGCCGTGCCCTATTCTCACAATCCCCCAGGAGCAACACTGAGCTCTGAGGTGTCTTTGGTGTTCACAGCTTCTGTCTTATTCACACATCAGACCGCCATCTGTAATTCCTCAGCAATTATTCCTAGAGGCATAAATCACAGCAAAACACTAATTAAGATGTATTTCCCCAATGTCCAAAAGCTTATGATCCAAACTTTTGAGGTGAACAACCAAACATCAAAAACTCAAAGCAGTGATAAACGACTCCAGGAGAAGTATCACCATCATCATCATCATCATGACCCTCCATATCCTTGACATTTTCTCATTTTTTTGTACATATCTATGCATTCTTCATCTAGTTAAAAAGCAGGAGAAGTGAAGAGGTCAAGATGTGGTTCAATTTTTCTCGGCCTGAAACTGGATGTCTGGATCTTGTTTCAGAAATCAGAGGATAGGGTTTAACTGAACTCTGCGTTGCCTCCCTGGGAGATTGAAACTCCAAGGTCTACTAAGAATCCAGTCCCCTTGAGCTCCAAAGTAAATCCATTGGTTTTCTTCTTATCTGGTGTCTTTTCTGAAAATAAATGTGTGTACCTTGCCCTTGACTCCCCTGACTTAGGCACCTGGCTGACCTCGCTAATGCGCTCTCCTTTTCTTCAAGAGCCAATGAAGTGAAAACCTTTGGCTGTGAGACTGCCAGCTGAACCGATTGTGTGGGATGAGGCTATAACCTTCACATGCTATCCCTAAGACAGTCATTCTACTACCAGATCCAGCTCTTGAGACTGTTTGACCGAATAACCTCTGAACCTTTAACATCGACCAGACGGTATCTGCTTCAGCTTCACAAATCAGCTTTGCTCCTCAGTCAGTCAACAGTGGCTCTGTGATAAGCTCTCTCATTATCAGACTTGATCAGTCAGAGCCCTAAATCAAGTGGTGATTACTCTAACAATCATCACCTGGGCTCCAGATTCAGCGTTGCAACAATGTTGACCTTGTTTGATTTTCGTTTTTAAATTAATTATTTATTTTAATTCAGTTTGACCCAATCCGGGCTTGTTCACCAAGAAACCAAACAAATTCAGTACGAGTTCCATCAAATTACAATCAAATTATATTCAGATTAAATTATATTAATTATAGACCTGGGTATTTTCAGTCTCACCTCAAAATTTGAAGGGAAGGAGGTGAGTTTTCTAATCAACACAGCTTTCTGAAAATCAAGGACGGACTTAGAGGATATTTTACAGCGAATGGAATTATATAGTTGTGGGAAGAACAAACAATAGTTGGTGGATGTTGCTGTGGCTGCAGAATGAAGGTATGATGACCTGGGGGACTGCGATGAAGCCCAATCAGGAAGATGACAGATCTCAATGGATTGGATGTGTTTCTCAAAAATTGTAGCCAAATGGCGTGGACTGACATTCCCCATGTACTGACGTATTTAGTGACTGTTTGTCTGCGGTCAGCTGACAAGCTAAACCCAAACAGGGATGAAGGTTACCGTATGTATGTGGTAAAGTTCAGCTTCATCACGATCCTTCAGCTCTTCCTACCCTCATCCTTCATACCTTCGCCCTGGTCTCTTCTTTTTAGTTTTTTTTTCTGTTCACACTGTCTTTGCTGCCATTTTGGTTTTGCTTAAGTCAATAAAGTTCATTTATTCCTCGTCCATCTGCCTCCCAGCTGTGTGCCTGCATTTGAGTCTGAACACACACCACTCACCAATAATGAAAAATAGTCAATAACTACTAAACAGCTTGACAAGAGATTGTTTGTCAGAGCATAATAAATTTGGATATGTTGTTGGCTGGAAACTGTACCCAAACGGGAAATGAGATATTACAGTCTAATCAAGTTTGAGTGTGAAGATGGCATGAAGACCTGCATGTCAACACTAAACACAGACCAAACACCCATGAATGAAGTCTCAGGTGTTATCTCAGATTAATCTAACCATGCAACAAGAGAACAACAGTGAATCTGCATATTTATATATGCCCTTTATCGCCATTGGTGCGCTTTCTCTCTTTGCTTTAGCTATAGGAAATTTGTACAGCTGTGAAAGAAGATATTAGCTTTTGAAGAATGCCTGCAGTCCACATCCTCTGCTTGTTATAAAACACTGAAACCACTCATTCATCACGACTGGATGGAATAATAGAGCAAGAGCTTCCAATTGCGCCACACATCTGAATTCAATCCAGAGCACAGTCGTCTCTTTTAAAGGAAGGCAAAGTTTGGTTCAAAGCGATGTCTTTCAAGGAAAAAAAAACACTTCCATCCGCTCCTCTCCCAGAGCAACACAAGGTTCAGATGTAAACCACAGGCCCCGCTGCTGGAAGAGGATGGAGTCATGTGTCCCCCCCACACAGTCGTTTTCCTTGGCTATTTTTATCAACCCTCTGATCCATTACTGTATATGCTCTCCAGCCTCACCCATTCGCTCTCAAATCACTGATGGAGAGAGAGAATGAAATCACAGCATCCACTCACTGTAATTGTATGAAATGTTGCCCTGCTCAGTCATGGAGGACGCTGCAGGAGGAAAGGAGAAGCAGTAAGTGGATGATGGATGGGTAAGAGTTACAGGTTGAGCAAGAAGACCAAAGAACGGACGACACTTTTAAAAAAATAAAAAGGTTGGAAAAGGGAGACAACAGAAACTAAAAGAGATGCACTAATCAGCACAGAGGGAATAAGAAACAGAAAAAAAACAACTTTTTTTCCCTTACCTAATCTGTTATAATGTTGAGTGGATACTAGAGACTTAGATCAGGCATTTTTAAATGGGGAAGGAATGTGAATAGGAATGTTGGATCACTTGCTACTTAGCTCAAGTTATGTAAAATTTGGAGACTGGAAAATTTTGCAGCTAAAATGGACCTCAGGGATGCGAAACACCTGCTCCTTTTCAACCATGTCAATTCAGTTCAGTTCAACTTGATTTATATAGCGCCAAGACATCATGACAAACGTCATCTCAAGGCACATCAGCCAAACAGTTCAACTTGTTCTAAAGCAGTCCAATTAACACAAAGCCAATGAAATAATAATAATTATTCTTTTGCTAAGGAAAAGAATGGATTGCATCGAGACTTCTCGTTGATACAGTGCCCCATCCTGAGCAAGCACCAGGCAGCTGTGGTGTCTTTTGCACCGCCGTCGCCTGTGTATATACACACACTCAGACTTTATTAACTATACCAGATGTATCTAAAGTGACTGGTGAGTATAAATTATGGCCTCAGGGCTGACATAGGATTAACACAGCAAACTGAGCTTACACTACAATGCAGCAAACTTCTCATATTCTTACATTTTGCTCTTCTTCAGTTTAGTTGGTACTTATCCCTCTCTTGGACACAATCCTGTAGCAAATCATGCATTAAACTGGCTCGTGTTCAATGCACTTCAGACAGGATTACTGAAGAAACGAACAGCCAGCTGTTCATAGTCATGTTATTAGTCCGTTTTACATCATCTGCTCAAACCCTGGACCTCACTCTCGCTCTGTTCCTCTGTTTTCTTTGGGTATTTAGAAGCTTAAGAGCACTAGGAAACATTGCTTAAAGGGACAATATTTTACTAATGTTACAAGTGTGTTTTTAGAAGACAGGTTTCAGTGGGGCACTGCATTCATTTATAAATAAAGACTTGGAATGTCCAACTTCTGAGGGAAAATAAATGCCAAAACAGGTCAAATCATTTACTGTTTACCAGAGCATAAGTCAAAGTGCTGGTGGAGCAGTGGTAGCTGAATTCTTCCTTAAGGCATTTACCAGTACCTGCAAAAAGTAAAGCAAAAAAGCAGTGAATAGCAGATACATGATACAGAATTATTTTTGCTTTGTGAAGACATTCATCTGAGTTTTCTAAGCTGTTTTCTGTAGCCGCTGGTCATGACATGACTACCTGCTATGTGTTTAAGTTTGCCATCTCCCACATTTTCTTACTCTCGAAAAGTATGAAAGAAACATTTAAAATCACATGAACACGTTTGTGGAAAATGTTTGTGGATTTGTTTAGGCTGTCTGTTCACTCCTCACAACACTTGACTGTGCATGCACACTGCTCAGGTTCTGTTTGTGAGTGTTATCCTTTGCATGAAAACAATTTTGTCTGAGAGTTTTGTTGGATGGGATGTTGTGTTTAGAGAATATCCTTCAAAGGTCTTCAGACACTCCCACACTGTATGAAATGGCAGCAGTTTGGCATTGGTGGTGTTTTTACTTCTCAATGGATGCTGGGTGTTTTTCATGTTTTAGTTGAACCTACGAAGAATTTTCTTTACATTTTTAGACCTTTAAAGTAGAAATGAACAGCCAATTCACAACTGCATATCTCAGTACAAAACCAGCTCTTCAGACGCAGACTCTCCTGTCCATCTGTATCTCGTGGATGAAAGACATTCTTGAGGACTGGGAAGACAGACTGAGAGAGAGAGAGAGAGGAGAAAAGAAACAGCCTTTGTTGAAATGGAAAATCCATCATTAAACAGAAGACATGGCCTCAGGCATCACCTATCTGACACTTGTAATGTTACTTTACTTTCTTCCCCAAGTGGTTTCTCCAAACAGTCTGAACCCACCAGCCAGCCAAAGCTAATGAGCCTTTGAGACATGTTGAAATGTTCCCTGGAACCAAGAAACAAAGTTAAGTTGCCTTCTGTGTAAGCTTTTGAGATTGTAAGACAAATCTATAATAACCTGCATTCCAATTTAGTAGGATTTAGATCTATAACAACAAAAAAAATAAAGATTTTTAATGAGCCTCATTGTGATTGGCTTGAAAGCTGTTTCTGATAACCAGTAATCAGTTTTTCTATTTTATCTCTTCTGTTCTATAGAGAAATAAAGCACCTACACAATAACAGAACAGAACAGAGCTGTTATGTCACACATCACTGTAGTGTTACAGACACTTACAGCATCACACTCCATCAATCACAGTACAGATTTTTTTTTTCTTTTTTCATGATGACAGGTTGCCAAGGAGAGTTTCCTCATCTGCTGGATCTCGGGACGGAAAAACTACACCAAGGTGCTGTTTGGTGGAAGGACAAAGTGATAGGATATAAAACAACACAGCTCACAACATCAAAGAGTGTACAAAGAAACAAATATGGTAATCTCTGAGCCAGAAACTGTGGATGCAGCAGCTCAATGTGATGCACACAAAGACTTACAGTGCATGACTAAAACAGCCCATACTTACAGATTTGGTATGGGAATAAAAAAAAATCACAACACCAGTTTCAGAATGCTGTGTAACGTGTAAAATGTAAATAAAAACAAATGCCATGGTTTGCAAACCAATTTTTTTATTCACAATGGAGCTCATGACAAAGCTGTATTTTGCATTTGTGGATGGTACATCAGTGGTCTAAGACAGAGATTGTCAAAAGCGTTCCTGAGCTCATGCACAGATTTCCATTACAGAATCATACCTGTTGTTAATGCAGTTACATCTGAGGGCCTGAAGATCACAGGCATTCAGTCTTGATTTTTGCCCTTGTATCTTGCACACAGTGATTTAAAAATGGTTATTGTTTTCTTTGATATTATGTAGTGTAGATGAAGAGATCTGCAAAATATTTTCATTTTCTGCTGCTGAACATTATTCTGAAATTGTTTCACAGATTGTTAAACTTCTCTCCATCTTTACTTCCGTGAGACTGCCTCTCCTAGATGCTCTTTTATATCCAGTCATGTCAAATCTGTAGCAGCATAACCACATTAGTCATAAGAGCAAAGCCCACATTATAAAAACAGTGTAGCACCGAAAGAAATGTATTTGAGTTGGGAGGTTTATTTTAAAGTTTTGTTTTTAAGTCATCCACTATCTGTCCTTGTTGACTCATTTCTAGGGTTACTAGGATCTGCTGGAGCCCATCCCAGCTCTCTTTGAGCAAAGAGCAGGTGTACATGCTAAAAGATCACGAGTCCATTACAGGGTCACATACAGATAAACAACCACACACGCTCACTCCTTCAGGCAGTTCGAAATCCCCAATTAAAGTGGTCTGCATGTTTTTGGACTGTGGGAGGAAGCCTAAGTACTCAGATGAAACCCACACAAGCACAAGGAGAATGTGGAAACTCCACACAGAAAGGCCCCTGCTGGGATTCAAAGTGGGATCCTCCTTGATGTGAAGCAAAAGTGCCAATCACCAAGCTGTTTCAGAGAATTTTTTTCTTTTTCTTATTCTAAGCCAGTTTGTTTCACCATGCTTCAGCAGATCCAGTGACTTTGCTTTTCTAAATAAATTAAATAGGGACTAAAAGTGGCAGACGCTAGAGACAACAGTAAAGAAGTAAAGTAAGATGAGATCAAGTGTTGGATCAAGTAGAATAAAAATTCAAATTTCTTGTTTAATGGTCATGTGTGCAACTCTACTCTAATTCTGCAACTTAACTTCACAATGTAGACTCACAATTATGTCCATGTCCAAAACCCCAAAATAAAACAGAAATTTGTGCTCCAATACAGAATTAAACAAACCTTTTTTTTTGATTGTTTTACAATGAAGAATATTATAACATAAAAAAGCATACATCTGTGACAATCAAAAAAGCATGCTACTTTACTCCTCAGTTTGCTAGAAAACCTGCACTTCATTTGAAACATTTTGACAACAGAATATTGCTGCTGGAATAATATGGAGATGAACGTTTGAAGAATAAAATAGTTATAGAATGTGATATAATACTCTATCTTCTCTAAAACATAAGAAACATAAAAATAAAAGCTCACTCTCAACAAGTGAACAAGTCAATTGAAGTGCAATCAGTAAACGTTTGTAAGACCCAAGAACCTCCATCAAAAGCTTTTATTATTTAATAAGCACCTAATATAGCTGTGACTATATTTCCTGTCAGCAACAGTATCTGTTGTTTATACAATACAGGCAGTCATGAAAGATGCAGAAAGATGCACACATATGTGCAGCTCTCTTAAGGTCCCGCTGCAGCATTTCAACTCATCTAAAATGGTTTACCTATTCTTTGTATACTATTATTTTAATATGTAATATAAAGGAAAATACAGCCTCATATACAGCCTCAATAACATAATTATTAATTAATTATGTTGTTAGCAAATGTGTACTTAGTACTGGCCACACAGGACACTCAGTATCCCTGAAGATTTAAAAGAGCAGGTTACAGCCAGGTGCTGCAAATCATCAGCACAGACCTCTATAAAGCCAGATGTTCTGGTAGTTTGCTGGTCTAGAGCATTCAGGAGTGTGTTGTGTGTCTGGAATGGGTTATAAAATCATTTCTAAATTATTTGGAGATGAGTGATCTACAACAAGAAAAAATATTCACAGGTAGAGAGTATTCAAGATATTTGTCAAGAAGTGTTGGAAGAATCAACAAATGTACCCAAAGGTCATAGAGTGCAATGCTGAGGGAAATACAACAAAAAGAGAGAAAAAAACAAGAACGACATCTAAGGCCCTACAGGCATTGCTGAACATACTAAATATTGACGTCCAGGAGTGATGATTTGGGGCTTTTTTTCCAGCCATGTGATCTGAGCACCTTGGAGTCACTGAGTTTACCAGGAAGTCCTCTATGACTGATCTGAGCCAGTGTTGTAAGGTCCAAACTTCACTTACAATGATGCCAGAGATGAATAAAGTCATACAATAAATAACTTCTTCAAGATAAAGTAGATCTACCTTTGAGTCATGTAGTATTTGACATTTCCTTTTTTTTAAGATTCATTTTTTGCCGAATAAATAATTTAAAACAACCTACCATATTTCTCCTAACACTCCCGCTCTAATAGACACGCCCCCACCTTATCACAGTTAC
>JAOWBL010069914.1:0-18670 GCA_028564865.1 Zenarchopterus dispar
CCCGACCCGGAGAGGGCACTCCACCCTTTTCCGACTGAGGACCATGGTCTCGGATTTAGAGGTGCTGATTCCCATACTTTTGTCAGTTTCATGCTATTTCAGTAACCATTATGGGATTGTCTTGTTTTAATGGAAGCATACCCACAAATATCCATACTCTGTTAAATTACTATCTTGTGCTGATCATTACTGCATTGAAACAGTTTGCAGCCACTTAATAGTCATACACAAACTACTGGAGATGAGTAATTAAATTGATTTAGTTAATAATAGTTAATAGTTAGTTAACAATTAAAGAGTAATTCAACAAGATTTAAGTTCTGAAGCCAAACTATTGGCTTTGTCACCTCTGTACTAGATGCCAGTGCATCTTAGGCTTTTCCCCATGTACTGCAACACTGAAACATTCTTGATGTTAGAGATGCACTATGTGAAAACAAAAATGTCAACAAATCTTCTCTTTAGATTTTTTATAGAGGTTACATGGCCAGCAGCCAAGAACTTCAGATCAGTCGAAGTTTATATGAGAAATAAGAAAACAAAAACAGTCATGATTCTTACATTCATTTTGGCTTTTGTTTATTGCAGGGTTTATGGGCCAAAATATATTTTGCTCATCAACTTAATTTCATTTTTTTTTTACATATGCGTATTCATGCAATTTGGTCCTACAACAGCTTCCCAAAGTTAGGGTTAAAAAAACATGTTGAATGATGGTTCTTGATGCAGTGCAGACTGACAGATTTGTGATCACACATGCCCATCTTAGGCTCATGCCCTTGTCCTGAACTTAATTCCTTGAATTTAAGATTATGTATTGCAGAGGGAGAAATGTTGAAATAGCTTACTTTCTTTCTGTGAGTGACATATTTTAAACCGTATTTAAAAACATTGTTCTTGGTAAACTGGTGATCCTCTGCCCATCTTTGATAAACATCTTTCATAGATGCTGTTTTTGTACAAAACCATGATTATATTCACCTGCCAAAGACCCCTTTTTTTAAAATAACGTGTTCTTGTATTTTTTTAAACACCTGTAATGATAATTTACCTGCACCTGATTACTAGCTAAAAATGAAAAGCAAAGTTTGTCGCAGTAAGCTGATTAAACTTCCAATGATGTTGCAAGCAAATTGTTGGCTGTTTCATCAACTGAGCATTTATCACATTGTTTTTGCCAAATAAACAGGAAAAAAAATAAAGACCAGGCTTAATGTTTTTCACCATGTTTTGGCTGAGCTGCAGCCACATCTACTCCTGTTTCATTCTTGCAGCAGAGCCAGTGAACCCAAGTCAATAGAACTAGGCCTGTAAGTGTGATAAAACCTTTACAAATAGGAACTCATTAAGACTCCTTTATTACACCAGCTGCATCTCACATGCAGGAAGCTTGCTTCGCCTCTGTGACTGAAGCTCTGCGAATTAACGTAAAAATACTCGAGTGAATACTGTCTTTCCAACAGATTGATGAAGTCATTAATTGTATGTGACCTATGTCTTAAAAAGTTGAAAACACACAAGGCCGAACTAAAGGTTTAGACATTATAACTTCTGAGAAGAAAGTCTTATCTTAGGTCCAACATTCTATTTCTTTTCTTCTTGGCTGAAGCACAGCAGGTCTCTTCTTTATACCGGTCTCTCTGACACCAGTGCACCATGAAAGCCCAATTCACACAGTCTCCTCCTAACTATTCATCTAAAGCTGTGTGTTTGACTTGAATCCTGTGCAGCATTGATTCAGGTTGTATTGTTAACTGCTGTCATTTGGTGATTGCTGACTTTGAAAACTGGAGCTTAACAGAACAAGGAACTAGTCTTCCCTAGAAAGAAGGGTCCTTTAAAAGGAGCTAAAAGGGGAGTATTCCAGTTTCCCCATCTTTATCTCCAGCCACTAGTTCAAATTACACTGTATTTATTCAGCATTTGCCTGCTGTTAAGATCAGATCTCTGGCTCAGTACTGCTGTTATTCTATTACCCAACATGTAGTCACATATTCTTTCCTGATATACAGGCGATGCCTCAATATAAGGCTGTGTTTGAGTTATTTTCTGAATACATTTTCTCAGTTTTCAATAACTTGTCTTTAGACAGCTGGTGAACAGTTACTGGTAAGCACTTTGGAGATGCTGGCCAGGGCTAAAAGGAATTTGATTACTACATTTACCATATTCTGCTGAAGAAAAGGAGCCTTCTGTGAAAGTTTGTCTTTTATTGGAATAACTTGCATTGCACCAAATCCATGATCAGGCCCAAAGATTGCACAAAATCTCGAAGGCAACTTCAAAATATGTTTTGAGACCATGTGTCAAAGCATATTTCTATTAATATGTAGAGCAAGATGGGGTATTATCATGAAGCACTCATTAGTCATTAGGCATTTTAATCTGCCTTGTCTCAATCTGATAGTTCTGATGTTAACACCAACATGAGCCACCACTGACAATTTCAGTGAATAAAACATCTGTTTTTTTTTCTTTATTTGACAAAGTTCTTCTAAAAAACTATATCAGCAGATACTGCTGCAAGGGCCTTCCTGTAATGTGATTTTGACAGTGTCTGTGTGGAAACCTTACACAACTCCTGACCTGAATTGAATTGTAAAAGGTTACGCAGATTTTGCGGGAGATTTATATTCCTTTTGTTTCTCCGTCTTTCCCATTCTGTGTGGAAGCAACCTACCACGGGTCCTCTATTCAAATAGATTTGGTAATTGGACATTAACTTGGACTTTTTCTCTACTACACTCATCCCGTCTCACCAGGAAGTATATCTATATTTCATCTAAATTAAAATTTGAAAAGGCAAATGACTTGTTACAATCACACTGAGTCCAGCTGGAGAACAACTGCAGTGGAACTCAAAGTGCTGTGGTGGTGGCTGAGTAGCTGCATGAAACTTCCGTATTTTACTTGAATTTCTCACACCAGTGTGATATTGTTTGCTTTTCTGACATTATTTTGTGACATCAACTTTACTTCAGCTTCACACACAGAATGTAAATCCTTGCTATAGTAATAGACAAGTAACTGCTTTATCATCAGATAAAATGCATGGACACACCCGAATTCAAAATAAGTCATTTAAATTCACTCCAGTGATGCTGCTAGGGTATAGGAAGCCGCTTAAAAAGTAAAATAAATAAAAGTCCAATGCAATCTTTCAGTTTTTCACTAAAAACTAAGCTTTTGGTTTTAAACAAATGGCCTTGAAAGTATAAAGAGAAAGCTGGCGTTATTTTAGATAATTAGCAGCACAACTCTGATGACTTTCACTTAATTCACTCTGTCACACTAAAATGTGATCACACACATAATAGCAAGAGCTTTGAGATAAAAGTCATCTGCAATGAAACTGTCCTGTCCTCTGGATGTCATTAAAATACATCTTTCCTGGAGTGGTGGGTTTTGATTGCCAGTACATCATCTGTTGGTGTTTGTGTGGGAACCTTACAGTGCTACTGTTTTGAGTGGAATTGTAAAAAGTTGAATATCTGTTTGAGTTCTGTTGCTAACTTGGGTTCTTTAGAACCAAAACTGACGGTACTTGCTCTCCTTGGGCCACTAAGCTTTAATTTGCAGTCCCTTTGAAACATACTTGCTTTATGCTGAAGAAGCAAAGGCATAAGCTGAATTCTGGATGTCATTCATAATATATGAAAACCATAACAATCTTACTAGAAGTAGATATGAATGATTAGAGTGTACTCCCCTTCCTAAACTCGGAACTGACTGTGTACTCACTGCACTTTAAAGCTTGGTCTGGGTAATGACCAAGGACAGGGTCATTGTCATGCTGCATGTGTTGTTATTCTGAATATAGATTGCCCTCAGGGTATAGCTTTCCTCAGGCTGGTAACTGAATATGCAGCTCACAGAGCAGAGCACACCAGTCAGTTATTTGCTGTGTGGAAGTGTTTGTATTGCCCACATCGTCGTTGTTGCCATGACAGATGCACACTGAAGCCCAGGCAGCAATTATGGCAGCTGAAATTAAAATCCCGACTGAGCAAATGAAGCAAATAAACGCTCTTTTGTCATGTCAGACGTGCGTCTCTTAGTTAAGATGTCACTGCATGTTAAGACACAGCCTGTTATGCTTGAACCTAGCTGTTGGAGATGGCACCGGGTTTAGCTTTTCCGACACTTGTAAAGCCTTGAACACTGTATAAGAATGTAGTTCATTGGCATGGTGTGGATTTAATTTGATTTTCTCTCATTTTAAAAGATACTGCATGTAAAGTACCTTAGGAAAAAGTTAAATCTAATCATTCCCACATCACATCCTAACAAAGTTAGAATAATAAAGCAGGTCGCCTTCTGACTCGATGTCAAATACTGGCTGTTTTATTGTACACGTCAGGACACTTCTTTCCAGCTATAATAACTGCTTTGTTTATTCACCTGAAACTGACTTAAGGATAATTTTAAGACCATGTGCCCTAAAATCAGTTCTTTGAAGCCATTTTTGCATACAGTAATATTAGGATGTTTTACATAAAACAAAACAAAAAAAACCCCTACACTCTCACCCATTCTTCTGCAGGCGGTTGCCCTCATCGAGCTTGGGTCCTCCTGGATTCTTGAGGGTTCTGTGCAGTATTTTCGCTGTTCCTAGAACTCTTATGGACTGAGATCCCTGATGTTGTTCCTGCTTCACAAACCTGAGAAGACAAAGCTGGCATGGCAACTTATTTGTCGTGCTAAAAGGAGATGTGTTCTTGTGAAGTTAAAAGTGTCATTTGCTATAATTGTTTTAATCAACTTATCAGTACATCTTCATGAGGAGAGACTAATCTGAGCTGTAAACAGTGAATATGGGTTGATCATGTTTTTTCTATACATAGTTTCATATCCTTTGGGTTCCTAGAAAATGGTTTTGGTTCTTGTTTTTGCTTAATAGTTTGCATCAGCCTCTCTCAGTTAGCATAGGCCCCACTCAGTGTGTGTGTGTGTGTGTGTGTGTGTCTAAAAAGATTGCATTAGCTATTTAGCTGCTGAACAGTCAAAACTGCAAAACCTTATATTTCAGTACCAGCTGTTATTTCACAGCCCCCATCAGCCTCTCTCACACACTGACAGTCTTCCCACCAACACACTCAACCTTGGTGGTGTCTTCATTATTCGTGACTGACTTCGGTTCAGACACATACAGCTTGTGTATACAGGATGAAACAGAGGCTGTAGAGAGTGAACCTCAGTGGTGTTTCACTAACACATGTCACAGACACCTTTCTAAGAATACCCAGAGTTGTATTGAATTTGTTGAAAAAGGTAAAATATTCCACCTTTTTTAAATGCTTGGGTACAGAGTTGAACACATGTCTAACCTTCTCTCAGTATGTTGACTGCATGTAAAAAAAACCCACACACAGAACAGTGCGTCTACCTCCTGCTGATGAAATTGAGGTCTTTTAATGTCACTAAACACATTTTAATTCTAGTTTACCACTCCCTGATTGAATCAGTCTTCACCTTCATTATTTCTCTTTGGTTTAATTTCCTCACTGCCAAACATTAAGCAGAGCTCTCCTGTGAAGTTAAATCAGGCCAGCAAAATCAGTGGTTCATCTCTAACTCCCCTCTCTACTCTGTATCCCCATATTGTGATCAGGGAAAGGACCATGATCACAGGTACTCCTGGCACTTCTATTACACCTTATAATTCAATTCAATTTGATAATTCTTTATTAATCCCCAACGTGTTGCAGTAACTGTCATTATTTAATTCATTACACAGTAGATGCTTATAGCTATGGGCAGGAAGGATCTCCTGCAGCTGTCAGTGTCGCCACAAATCTGAGGAAGCATCTTCACTGTCTTGTGAAGAAGGTTCTCAGTGCTGTCTGGTATGTTTGTCATTTAATGAAACATCATTCTTTGCACAATCAGCTCTAGAGAATCCAGAACAGTCCCAAGAACAGAAGGAGCCTTATCAGTTTGTGCAGTCATTTTAAGTCACTGTCTCTGATGCTGCTACCCCAGTAGATGACTGCAGATGTGACTGCACTCCACAACAGTTATAGGAGATATGCAATATCTTCCTGCAAACATTAAAGGACCTAAACTTCAAGAAATACATTCTGTTCTGTCCCTTCTTGTGTTTAACTTATTGCTGTTCCTCCTAAAATCCCAAATCATTTACTTTGTGTAGTTCACGCTAAAGATGAGATGATTCTTCTCACACCAGTCTCTGTACTCAGTCTTTTGTCAATCACTAATGTACATTACAACAACAGAGTCATATGAGTACTACTGCAGACGACAGGAGTCCAACTTGTATTGGGAGTCTGACGTGTTCAGCGTGAAGAAGAGTTCTGAGAGTACCCTTCCCTTATGCTGCTCTTGTAGTACTGACCATCTGGTTAGACACACAACCATTCAGTTTCTCAAACTGTGGTCTGTTTCTCAGGTAGTCAGTAATCCAGGTGATTGTAGAGATTTCCATCTGTGTCTTCTAGAGGTTCTTATGTTATGCACTGGACAAATTGAAGTACATTATCTTCACAGTACTACTGGCTTTATCCAGATGACAGTGGGTTTGTTGAAGTTTGTATGATGGCATCTTCAACTGCAGTCCCATGATTATAAGCAAACTGCAGTGGGTCCTGAACAGTGCTTGTTTTCTTACTTAAGAGTCCCAAAATCTTTAGGCACAAGTCTAGATTAATCTCATGAGGACTTTCATGATATGTATTACGTTAGAATAGCAGTGCAGTCATTGAGGACAGATAGATGAAATTTATTTGGTATTAGAACAAGGCAAGATGTTTTCCACAGCACTTCTGAGTGAGGTTGAGGTTAAAAGGGTGCTGTTGAATCCCACATAGCTGATCTTCAAGACTCCAGCATAGCATCATAATGACCCGTAGCCTTGTTCCAGTTCAGTCTCTCCAGCTGCGTCCTTACCCGACTGCTCGAGGCAGATAGGTAGGAGGGAGGAAAAGGTGAAAGGGGACCCCAGTAACTCTCAGTGAGTTTGGAGATGGTGATGCAGCAGGACTATGAGTTGAGTTGAAGTGTGAAACGAAAGCTGTGGGTCAAGGGAGGATGGGAGGTCTATTTGGTTGGGGGCAGGAGAGCATGTTGAGCTTGTTTCTGAACTCCATCTGTTTAAGAGCGGGTTCAGTTCATTGGCTCTGTTCAAACTTCAATCTATTTGATCCTCCTTCTGCTTGAACCCTGTGATCTTTGTCATTCCTGACCACACATCTCCAATATTGTTCTGCTGGAGCTTGCTCTCCAGCTTTTTCCTTTAACCCCTCCTTCTCTACTCTAATCTTGAATTTAAGTACTTTTTGTACTGACCTTAGTAATTCCCCGTCTCTCTTCCTGAGAGCTCATTTTTGTTTGTCACTGGTGATCCAGAATTTTCAACTGTGGAAGCACCTCACTGCTTCTTCAGCTCCTTCCAGCAAGCAGGTGTACAAGTCCTATTGGATCAGAAAAATACTTTAGTTATTAATTCCCTCAGTAAATATTCTGAACAGTACGATTTAACTTCTGAGCACTCACATTTTGTCAATGAGTTTTAACATTCAACCCTGATTTCAATACTTTTGGTTCACTGTTTTAATGTATTTATGGCTGTGTTTTTGATTTATTTTACATGTTTTATGAGTTAAATGAATCTTTCAAGGCTTATCAAAAGAGGAATTTCAGTCACTTTTTGACAAAGTTATCTAAAAGTTTAGATAGCACTGGTTTAATTTTTATTTATTTATTTAATGAGGATTTAAGGCACATCTGACAGATTGGGGTGGTTGTGAGACTTTTCGGTGATATATTCATGTCTTGCCACCAGATAACTGGAAATGTACTTTTAAATCTGCAAGAGATTCTTGAAAACTTTGACTACCTTAACTGGACATTAAAATGTCACTCCAGTGATTTGGTGTCACACTTGAGAAAGATAAAGGGCGTATTTGAGAGATTGCCAACTTTGTTCACTCAATCATGACTACCTACCTAATACCCAATATATTGTGTAATGATCATTAAATTATAATTTATACCAGTTTCAGATTGATCCATAAACTATACAAGGATACATTTCACATTTATGGCTCAAAAACTCATTAGATGACATAAAGAGAATGTTGTAATATATAATCTATCATTCAGTGTCCCTGAAAAAAAAAATCTGTCTTTCAATCTGACTCTAAAATTTGATTTTTTTTTTTTTTTTCAGGAGGACCCAATTCAGGGATTTGAGTTCAGCGACTATTTGGAGTTCATGTTGAGCCTGGAGCGCAGATACAGGAACATTGTCCTTTCTGATATGAAAAGTATCAGAAATCCTCTGGAGTAAGAATATGTTGAACCTTTCTTTTATTAAAGTTATTGTACTACTGACAGTTTTTACAAAAGGCCCATGAACCATTTTTAATCTGTTTGAACATCACCACAGATGGATTTTCATGAATTGTGGTATGAATCAACGTTGTTTTTCATTTTAAGCATCTTTCCAACGCTATTATTCTCTGTGTACTGTTAAATTAGTATACATAGCATGTTTTTGTCATGATCAAAAACGTTGAGAGAGCTTGTATCCAACAGATGGGGATGTATCATGGATGAGGGAACGTTGCCATCACAATGAAGATGGAAAACTGACAGAAAACAGAATTCAGGACACAGTTCTGCAGCGTCTCCAAAGTACTCCAAAGGTACTTATACATTGTGTTTTAAGTATGCCACAGTGAGAAACAGCTTGCCTCTGGAGCCTCAACAAAAACAACAAACAAACCTCAACATTTAAATCTTTGTTCTTACATCACAATCATATTTCCTAACTGTGACTCATTTGCCCTGAGGAAATATAATTTTGAAGTATTGAAGACTGAATAATTCAAGTGATGCTAAATCTCCTTGAAAAATCAAAACCATCACTTGTCAGTACCATTAACAACTTTGTATTACAGAATGCCACTGTTTCACTGCACTGGCAGTTTGTGTGTGTCTGTGTATTTGTTATATTTTGTTAAACTCAGTGCACCAATCTGTTCCTGAAAATGCTCAAACTTTATTTTAAAGTGACCAACATTTTTTTTAATTCAAGTTTATAAGATAACAATAGTGAGAAATGTTGCTATGTTTCTGATTTTTTTCTGCAACACTAAATAACCTAAATGTTGCAATTTTACAGAATGATTCTGTTAGATGATGTATTGTAAGTTGTGTGTATGATGTGAATTCTGTTTAATATGAGTGGCAGTTGACTGGAAGGTTCAAAACTATCATGCAGGAGGTATTTTCACTCTGCTTTATTATGTGCTGGGTTATAGGGAACATGAAACTACCCCAGTAGACTATTTATTATTTTGTATGGTATTTATCTCTTTCTACTATTTAAATATCAGAACTTCAAAAGTATTTTATATAAGATTTTTTTTTTAATATTACTATTATTAAATGTTATCACAGCAAACGGGCAGCTGTGTTTATTTTCAGAACAGTGAATTTTGGGAATGCACTTGTATCCATTCATATAAAAGGTGACACACATAGTTAGGTTTTAAAAAGTGAAATTGAAATCAAGATAATCTTGGTGTAATATGTATATGAATATTAAATCGTTGGTGCTTAAAAGTGGGTAGCTGATTTGGGTTTATGTTCAATTGATTCGATTGGCAGATAGGAGGAAGTCCATATTCAAACAAGGGAACCAGACTTCATACTTCAAATGAAACTTGTCTGCCTGTAGAGATAAGAAATTGTTAGACATGCTACATATGATGACTCTAACTTTTGCTTAGCTATGTTTTTTTAAAGTTATGCTTCAGAGGGCATTTCTGCACAAGAAGAATTTCAAATCAATTGAATCCCTGTACTTTTTTCAACACTGTTACATGTAGTTACTCCCCAACACTAAGGCAGCATCCGTAATGCCTGGATACAATAGAGTGCATCACACAGCCTCTCGTGTTGTGTACTTATGCAGGTCGTTGCATGAAAGATGCATGAGGAATGTTGTATCATTGTGATAAACTCTCATTAGTAACCACCGCCTTATCTCTGCCTGCCTGTGCTGCAGTCCGTTTGTCCTCCTTCATACACACTGAGGCCTGCAAAATAAGCAAATTCATTACAATCATCCATCTCTTTCCTACAGCCGTGCTACTGGGGAGATGTCTAGCAAGGACCCGAATAAATGTTTACTTCCTACAAGACACTACTTCCCATGGAGCATTTGCCACTGAAGATCTTGCCCTTTTGAGCCACTATGTGCTGAACTTTAAAGCTACAGTAATCAATTTATTGGCTATTTGGGGACAGAAATACACAGCAGGCTCAACACCACAAACCACAATTTACACTTTAGCCTCGTAGTTTTGAACGTAAACTACATAAAGTTCAGGAGTGTGCATTTAGTTTGTGCATTCTTAAGAGACTATAAAGATTGCCTGATTTGACTGAAGACTTTTGTGGAGTCTTGTATTGATCATGATTAAAAGATTGATGACAAAATAAAGAAGCTTTCAAAATGTTCCTTCTCACTGTAGGACTTGGGGAGGGAAATATTAATGATGTAATTACATTTTATTTAACTTTTTGAGTTGCCAAGTTCTAACCTTGACTTTAAGTGTCAATTTGGAGATAGGACTTGTGTGATTTCCATTTATGATTTATTTTAGACTTTTTTATTTTTACTCTTACAGCACACTGTGATTCATTGTTTGCTTCAGTTTAGGCATCAAACATTGATGACCCATTAAAAGGTTTTGGTTAGAGTTTGGAAAATAAATACTTTAATTGTGATTTGAATGACTGTAATTCCAAGACAGTAAATGTCATAGCTTTTAAACCATCTACAATTAAAGCTAAAAGTCACATCTCGATTGTTTTATTTTAAATCTATTGTGGTGGTCTTTAAAGCCAAAATCATAAATACTTATTGACCTTACTATACAGTCAGGGTATATTAATCAAGGAGATTAAAATGGCATCACCCAAACAAAAATGATTGCAGAGACATCTTGCTTTGCAGTTAATGGAAATGATTAAACTTTAGGTTCAAATATTTTTCTGGATGGAACACATTTTCACTGACCATTAGGATTAATGGTCTCGTATATCATTTATTTTCTTTAAATTGTGAGTTTCCCACAACAGCAATAAAATTTAATCACAACATAAAATCTACACATCTTTTATTTTGAAACTGGTCAAAGTGGAAAGCCATTTTAGGTTAGTAAAACTCCTCATTTGTGCTTCAGGCTTATCTTAGTAGGGGTGTTCATGCTGCAGTAGAACGGGCTTGCTTTAACCTACACATGCTGCAACAATAAAAATTCCTGCATTAAAGAAAAAAGCATACAAGAATTGGAAAAAAGCTCCAACAGAAGTGAACCACATTGTAAAAGTGAAAATCCACATTTCAAAAGTAGTAGACATGTAAGATGCATGCAGATTTTAGTCTGCTGGCTGATGCAAAAACCATGAAAATAACAATTAAGTCTGATTTCTGAGCTGACTGGGAACCAGTAGAAATGACTGATGTTTATTTGTGTCCTCATTAAACAAACAAAATCCCCCAAAGAAGACACAATGGTGACCTGTCAGTTTACAAGAAATAAATTAGAGTTGTACTGTCACTGGATTTTCTGTATATTTGTATTGTTCTAGAGATAAAATGAAACTATTACCGAATCACGTGGTAACTCTTCAATCTCCATGGGTGAAATGGCCGACAGTAAAGGCCCACTCTCTCCGGTTCCTTTGATCAATGTTTGTCTGTGCAGCGTGTTTTGTTTCAGCCATCAGCTTTATGGAAAATTTAATGTCAAGCTGTTGTCACTAAATCCGCTCCAGTTTTCAGCGTTTGAGTGAAAATGCAAGAAAAGGGAGCATAAATCTCTGTGTCAGTACTGATGGGACTGTGATGTGGCCCATATTAGATATGTCTGTCAGTGCTGCGTTTTCATCAACTGAATCCATGTGGATGCTGCTTCTGCTGGGCAGAGTTATAAAGAGCAGGAGTTGTGGGCTGTAATCTGTCAAAGCTGCTGAGAAACTACAAACTTTTCCATTTCTTTCTGGAGGAGAATGTAAGACCTCGAATTTGTTGAGTTAAATTAATGTTCCTAGCTTCAGGATGAATGGCTCTTCTGGCTGGCTTTGCCGTTGACGAAACAAACTTCTATGTAGAGAGAGAATGTCTGAACCCCCATTTTTGTAACATTTGGACACAGTACAGTGTAGCGGCTAATACAGGCCCAGGGGACAACTAATCAGTTTCAGAAAAAGCAGATGACAAAAGAGGAGCTTTGCCTCCATGTCAGAAAAGACAAAAGATTTACCAAGCAGGGACTTAAAAAAAATGTTGACATCCTGCAGCAGTATTAGAGTTAACTTTGTTTTTTTCCTCCTGAAACTCATCTAATAATCTAACTGATTAGAGAAATAGATGGGGGCAGTTGCTGACTGTAATTGAATGAAACATTCATCCTTCCTCTGGCAGAGAGACTACATTAGATCTTCCAGCTGCTGACACTTAAGTCTAATCTTCTTAAGATAATCAAGTAGCTGTTGAATTTACATGTCAGTTATTGCTGCTCAAAGGTATATAGGTATATAGTCAAGTTGTGCCAAGGCCTTTGCTGAGTGCTAATCCTTCTTGGAGCACAAACATCTTGTGTTTGTTTCAACCTAAAACTAGCTCAGCTAGTGACTGCTGTGACTGGAGCAGCTGACAAAGAGGGGAAGTCCATGTGACAGCTTGGAAAGACAGCTGGCAGAAGGGAAAGATCCCAAAGGTGCTAGCATGGGCTAGCAGCCCATGGTAGCAATGATAAGGCCTAGCAGCTTTGCTACAACCAGAAATAAGCTACAATTCAGATAGGAGCAATACCCCAAGAGTCAGCAAGAGCAGGGGTGGAAGATGACTCACAGATGGATGACATGGTAACAAAACTTGGAATGGACATGACAATGCATCGGGTATGTGACTCAGTGAAGAATAGTGGCATGGCCTTATCCTCCAGGGCTAGAATTAGATGGAATAGCGCTCAGGTGAGAGAAGCTGCAGAGGTTAAAGGTAGTATCACTGAGAAGAAGATACTTCAGGTTTGTCCTTGTGGCTGGCAGAAAGTAACATCAGTCAGAGGCCTTAGGATGCATCAGGGAAAGAAGTGTTAAGCAAAGAAAGGACAGAGTGGCCATATTGAGCAATACTTAAGTTAGTCAAGTCAATTGGATGAAGTCCAGTGACAGGTAGAAAACTACAGTTTGCAGGATATTAGTAATACAGAGAAGGGATGCAGGTGGAGTTAGCACACCAGTCACAAAGAGGAATATGGAGCAAAAAGATAGAAGTAGATGGCCTAGGGCAAATGATAGTAAAGAATGGGAAACAGCTAAAGACTTGATCATTTTAAGCAGGCTTAGAGGGAAAGCCGTAGATAGATAAGAAAAGATGGGTGATGTAATTTATTCATGGTGTAGAGAGGTTTGGTGTGCATGATGGAAAGATGGGCGAGAGGATACAGTTAGGTCAGTCTAAATGGCAAAGAGAATTAGAGAAATTGGCTAAGAAAAGGAGACAATTAAGAGAGCAGTGGAAAAAGGCTAAAGAAAAGGGGAGAAAGGGAATCTGTGTTTACAAGAGGAACTGAGAGGCTAAGGGTACTAAGAAGGGTAGAATGTATTAAGTCAGGTTTCCCAGGAAAGCTGAAGTTGTGTTTGGAGTTTGGGTTATTCCCTAACTTGATGTGGCCATTTTCAGCGTACCAAATTCTAATATCGGCCATGGAGAGAACGGAAACAGTAGTTAGCTTCTATATAAGGAAATGGTTAGGTGTTCCTGGTGTCAAAATAGTGTAGCATTGGACAGGAGAGGAATATTGCACCAACCAATATCCAGTTTAACAGGCGAATTTAAGTGTTCCAAGAATGGGTCACAGCTGTTGTTATCTGGGAGTAAAAAAGTGATAGTTAGGGAGGTTGTTCCAAATCAAATGGAAAAGGTAAGTTTCAGTTTGGTCGAGGAGGCTTGGGGCTTGGCTCAGGCAAACAGGTGTGGAACAAAGCAGGTCCCAAGAAAAAAAGAAATCTGATTGTGGAGCAGGTATGTAGACAAGAGGAGATATTAAGGGGTACAAAGACTGTGGCTCATGCTAAGCAGGGGCAGTGGTTAAACTGGGAAAATATAGGGAAGAGGAAGCTTAGTTGGGAAGGCCGGAAGAATATGGAGGAGAGTCGTTTTAGATTTCTGTTAGGGGCTACATATGAAGTGCTCCCAAACCTCCAGAACCCAAAACTCTGGGTAAACAAGGACCCATCATGCCCACTGTGTTCAGGTACTGCAACATTAAAGCATCTTGTCAGGCTGTAAAATTACCTTGCCATAAGGTAGGTACACTTGGTGACTCAATCAGGCAGCGAAAAGCTTGGCTGCAGCAATTGAAAATAGACGTAAGCAAAATTCTGAAGGTTTTAAAATACAGAGAACAATCCAGTTTGTGTATTAGGAGGAATAATACAGATGTGAGAAATTAGATATGCAAGTTTGGTCGTTTAGAAACTGCTAGTGATTGGGATATGCAGGCAGATTTAGGTGGAAAGCTGGGTGTTCCTCTAGGAAATAGTTTGTACTAGTTTAAGATCTGATATAGTCTTATGGTCAGTTAGTCAGTGAATAGTTGACTTTATTGAGCTGATAGTTCCCTGAGAAGATTCAGTGAAGGAGGCATATGAAAAGAAAAAAGGTTATATATGCTGAATTAGGGACAGAAGCTGAGCAGCAAGAATGGAAAGTTAGGGTTCGTCCAGCAGAAGTGGGTTTCATAGCTAGATCAGTAGTCACATTATTGGGGAAACTGGGAGTACCTGGGCAGAGTTTAAGGAAGACAGTGGAAGAAATGTCAGATGAGGCAGCTAGATGTAGTCAGTGGATATGGATTGGGAGAAATAATGTCAGCCGGGGCCAAAATAAATAAGAATTAGTCTTGGCAATTTGACTTTCTTTGATTATGAAGATTAGAGATGGACAGGGGGAGGGGGTGTGGAGTCAGGTGAGGTAAATCAGGCTTTTGAGGAGGAAACCCAGGAAGAGGAAGGTTTCAGAAAGGTTTCAATTCAATGAACAGGTGTGACTGATGCTTAGCTCAGGTTGTGTAAAACAGTTTTCACCTCTAAATACAGATGTTGTCTAGCAAAATTGAATGGCTTCACTATTTTGTTCAGATCAAGGACCGTAGGGGTTAATGTGTAAAACTTCAAACTCAATTACATTTGACGCGCTCTTGCTGTTGCTCAGAGAGTTACCAGTAAAACCCAGCCCACAGGGACATTATTGAAGTTTGCTGCCTTCTGAGGCATGAGGAGCTTTAATGCTGTACTATAATATTTCTATAAAACTTGCAGAACTGGGCAAGATAGAGTCCAAGAAATCAAAATGAAATAACTGCAGCTCAGATGAGTGCAAGTGAACACACTGAGGTAGTTTCACTCCACATAAAATCTGAAACGACGCAGATGATGAGTACAGGACAAGACAGCAGTCTGGACTTCCACTGGTATGAATTAAAGCCACCACAAACTGAGCTTTCTGCTGGGTCCTGTAATGAACGCTCTTAAGAAGCCGCCGTCTCTCTATCTACTAAGCTGTTGCGTTTGAATGATGGGTTGCTGTTTATTTTGACCTACAGAATCATTTGACTCATTAATTTTGACACAATTAGCTGTTTATTTCAATTAGCTTTGAAAAGCTCATTACCACCACGGGGGCTGACTCGACCTCAGAGGGGGGACACGGTTTAGAGATGATGACTGTAATGGCAACTCTTACAGTATAATCATCTGTTGTGCTGTTGATCTTGATTATGGACTTTGCAATTTGACAACAAGCAATTGGAGGCAGATAATCAGTGATAATTAGGTCAATCAGGCAGTGAGGAGGATACGCCTTTCTGTGCTCAGAGCCTGGAGATGCCTCCAAATATCTTTCTTTTATCAGCTGTGTGCAAGATCTTTTATCTTGCAGATGATTATCCCGAACTCATATGTACTTACATATGAGTTCTTGATTATCCTGAACTATTTTCATTTCTTTTTTTCCTTGATTTTAATCTTTGGCTTGCACATTTGCTGCAGGTGTTTGGGTCATTTTCTATCATCAGCCCTCTGTCAGTGTCTTTTGATTTTCCAGTTTCCAGTTTGGTTTTGGCTATTGCATCCTCTACTGTGTGATGCTTCTGTTTTCCTATTCTCTGCAGCAGCCCAATTTTAGCAGCTACAGATGTCATTGTTTGATCATTGTGTGTGTGCACGCTGCTGTGTAACAGCTCTGTGCTTAAGGGACGGTCACATTTGCATTTCCATTTGTTGTAGTCAATATTCCCTGCAATGGAGAGAATTGTTCATTGTTTGCATGTGAATCAGATGACTTTGAGGATTCGAGTTCCCTGAAATAAACTATTGTACAATTGATAAGTACTTTATGCAGAAAAAGGTCAATGACATCTCAAATAAAAATTTCATTTGAACTTGTATTTGATGTACTTGAGTGAGTATGCGACCTTAAAATAATTTACTGTTTCCAAATGTGAGGTGGGTGATGATGGCTCTCCTCCTTGTTTTGTTCTTTCTCTGTCTTTAATTCAAAGTGCGTGCTCTTGTTTAGGATGCATGCTGCAGGCTCTCTCTGCCCCTGTCTGCTCAAACATGCTGCTATCCACTCTGCTGCCCGTCAGACTGTCCGAGAGAGACTGCAGAGATGGGAAGAATTACAATCCCCACCCATGCTCCTCATTGCACAGGCTACACTTCAACCCCCTGCTGCATCCACGCCTCTGCTTTGTGCAACAAAACCAAGAATTGACTTTCTAATCTTCATAAGTCCAATAATATCGGACCTGTACTGGTACACAAAGTTGCCTCCCAGGAACAAACTAGGCACATTATGGAAAAGACTGTCACTGAGATAACGTATGAGTCTCTGTATTACCAAGAAAATTGGCTTTGAAGATTGACTTTGCCAAAGCCTTGAGAGCAATCAGTCTGGAAATTAACTCCTAAACTAATGGGCAGCCAATTTAATTTCATACCAATACGGATACATTCATTAACTTTTCATCCTCCGCTCCAACACAACCAGCAGCTATGCTTCATTAGCTTGAGCAGGAACCCAATATTGTATATGAAGACCCTGGCAGAAGCTGTAAAATTCTGTGATTTAATTAATGTTCTATTTTCTAATAAAAATGAAATTATGCCTGCTGCTCCTTGAGGCCCATCTACTGGCTTGTGAAGCAGTTGTTGGTGAGAGAGCAGTAATAGAAATGTTTGACTTGAATTAGATGAAATCAGGAAACATATTAGGAGCAAGTCAAACTTTTTTTTTTTTTTTTTTTTTTAAAGAGAGCATTTTGACAGAATATAAATACTACATACAGTCATCCCCAAACAAATGCTAGGTAATCAAGCTCTGCAGCTGCACAACTGCACACTGGAAAAACAGAAAAATCTGCACCAAATCATGTTCGTAAAGCTTCGGTCACAAATGGTGGGTTCGTGTTAATCTCCCACTTTGTACAGAATCTGGAGTTTGTAGACATTCGTGGAGGGGGGCAGAGTTTCCTACAACCTTTTTAAGAACTCTGTGCAGCTGCTGTTAAATTCGCAAGAGAAAACTGACCCATGCTTGAGAAAATGAGATGAGTTTCTGCCACAGACTAGCCATAGAGCTTATATGATCTCCGCAAGAATGCCTCAGAACCTACCAATGGCATATTATCGCCATCTCACGAAAATAGTTGTCTGAAGGGGGCTGTTCAGGACCCCAGTCCGCAAGTCACAGAAATCTCAACTCGTTGGTCAGAAGATCCTATGACATTCAGCACATGTTGTAAGCCTATATAAAAGGCAGCTGTCCAGTATCTCCACACATCTGTCTTGATTGTTTCATATGCTGGAATATTTGTGGAAACGTTTGTACTTTTCTAGATGGTAATCATGACTAGAAGACCACAGCTGCACCTTCTACAGCTACAGGAAGAAGAAGAAGAAGGCTAAGGGTACTTAGAAGAAGAAGAGCTAGCGGTTGTAGCTGTTGCTTTTGTTCAGCAGCGACCGAGCGGCACGGCTATGACGTACTTCCACCTTATGACTTACTTCCAGAAGTATGTACGGGGATGTACACTTCTGCCTTATGCATCTTCGATTGAAACGCATTCATGGAAGCACTGTAAGGGCCCCTCTAGAACAACTTAATGCATTCTTGTGGCATACTTACATGAACATAGTTCATTGTTCTCTTATGTTGTTCCTAAGATATTCGTCCTGTGGCCCTCAGACGGACTTTTCCTACTTTTGTAGACCTGGCCACAAACTTAGGAACAGGCTAAAAACGCTGGATTCTTATAAAGCTGCCTCAAGGAGGACATAGGAAATGGTCCAAAAATCGTTCATAGATTGTTTGCAGCCGTTGGTATGGGTCGTTGTGACTTAACAGAGTGGAATTATGAGCATTTCCTAAGACTATCTTAAAATGCTAGATTTGTGATGGCATAAAGGAGCCATCCAAAGCATATTTATACTTTTCCCTTAAGATTTCATGATACACAACATAAGAATTCTCTTTTGTAACTGGACATGTCATCAGAATCAGAATCAGAATCACTTTATTGCCATTGCCAGTAAACAGGTTTACAGACTAGGAAATTGCTCTGAT
>JAOWBL010069915.1:0-17500 GCA_028564865.1 Zenarchopterus dispar
GTGAAGGAGGGATGTTTCTGCTGTTTACTTGTATTGTTGCATGTAAGTAGATGTAGATGTAATGTTGTGTGTGTGTGTGTGTGTTTGGGGGTGGGTTCATGATATATGCAGTGAGATTGTGTGCCTCATCTCCACACCCAATTCAAAGTGTCTTTTCTTATGTGGGTACATGCAATTCGAGTAAAGTTAAAATAACTGTGTTTTTTCATTTGTTTAAAATGTCCTATTAACCAGTCTCCTGATATAAAATTATAAAATAAGGTTTAAAAATCATAAGAAAATGAACAGTGTTGTCTTGTCTTAGATGCTGGAAGTGTGCTGAGGACACTGATTAACAGATATCAGACTAAGACCTCATGTCCACCATACACTAGCGATTTTGTACAGTCACGTTGCTCCCCCTATTTTGTTGCATGAAGGGATGTACTTTAATATTTTAGCCTCATTTGGGTTTTAACCTTGCCATTGTGATGTATTGGATCAATACAAAGAAATCCAATTGAACCAGAAAGCCAAAGAAAAATAATAAACTTGTAATCTTATTGAAATCAAACACTTAATGGATAAAATGGCTCAGAATTGATGGGTTCTGTTTACCATAACATTGGCCAACCATTATACCAATATTCCTGCTTGGATTGATAGTTTTGGAGGGACAACACCAACAACTTTGTTCACCTTCCTCAAAGCTGCATTCATCTATTCACTTTCCTGATTGGCAGTGAAGCATCACAGAACACAGGGACACCTGCTACACCCACAATTATCTGCTTCTTCCTAGTGTTTTATGAGTATTTACACTCCAATACAACCGCTGGAGCAGTGGACCTGAACTTTCGTGAAGGCAGTGATGCAGGGAGCTATGTCAACTTTGACTGGATAACAGCCTCAAGCTCAACACCCTATTTGCATACAGTTGAGCAAAGCTCAACTTTATGATGCTCTGTCCAGAGGCGCTGTCTTCCCAAGATCACTTGGTTAAACAATAAGCACTCCTCCTCGATTTCCATAGAAAATGAATTGGAAGAGTGTGATGCAAGCCATTTGTTGTATGCAAAAGACATCCACCATAAGATTCGATTTTATTTATTTTTTTTCCTTTTTGTAAAGAGACAAAATCTTTGGATATGATATCACATCTTGGTAGTTTTGGTCTCTTAAAAAAGTTACCAACTTCAGTTGAACACTTCAACTTACACTTCCAGTAATGCAGCTTTGAGGATGTGAGCATGAGAGGGACAGATCCCAACTAGTTATAATAATTTATGCCTAGAATTTTTCCGTTAAGAGCAGCTATTTCTAGTGAAAATTTGTATATGAATAATGTCCAGATCTTGGGAGTCATCCTAAACCCAATCCACTCTGGCTCTTTATAAGCATTCACAGACTTCTGTAGCTCCGGTTCTTTCAGTAGGTGTGTGGCCCTCTAAACTTGTATGAATAAAGCTGCCATCCACTGAATTAATCCACAGTATGTTTGAGCTACTTTGTAACCAATTCAACATGTGCAGTGCTGCATTTCAGTGTTGCTTTTCACAAAGTTAACCCAGTTCTTCTTTATCTAATCGTCCCTATGCAATTTAACCCAAGTTTTACAAATCCTGGCGTCCATACAAGAATGATTTCAACGATGAAGGCAGAGCTGTTGGCTTGTTAGCGTTCTGATAAACATGGGCCTAAATGCATCATGGTAGACCTAATTATAACATTACAGTGTTTGGAATAGGGTCTGCTTTTGTTTGCTTTTCAAATTTACCAGCTGTGTCATAGTTCCTGACTTCAGACAACCCCGGAAAATCCTAAAGAGATAATCAGCGAACACCACAATTTAGTAAAAGTGAGTGCTCTGACTTTTCACACATTTTAAGCACCTGTTGTCTCATACATATAACATTTTTCAACAGAAATGTCTGAATCTGCTTTACTTGGATGTACAGAAACATTCATATTTGTACTTATGTGGTCTTCATTATCCCTGTAAATATTTGCACATTTTATGGTAAGAAAAACATTTTCGTCTTAAATAAAATTGTTGGTGTTTCCACTAAAGGGAGGTTTGTGTTGTCTGCTGCAGCAGATTGCAACAACTATCCCTGGTCTTGTAACTCTCAGTTGATATCAGAGTAAAAATACTGTTAAGAGTTTAAAAACCACCTTGAGGTTTTCAGAGATAGGAGCTTCCATTTTTAAACACACACAAATCCCATATTGACAGATGGTGAAAGGGAACTGTTATAAAGGAAATAATTCTTGTTTGATCAAAAGTCAGTTCTGTGATGACTGTGAGATCACTGTTGATTGATAAATTGGATTTTTGTTGTTATTGTTCTGGATCTAAAGTACTATATATTGTTAAATCAGAATTGAAGAACTGTAGTTTTTTTTTCTTGTTTCTCTTCCTAGAAATGTAATTTGCCGGCATTCTTGGCATTAAAAGAAACTTATCAATATGAAATAAATAGATGCATCACTATAAAATCCATTCCTTTTAGATATGATTGCTTTTTTTCTTTCCTCAGCAGCATTGGTGAGCAGAGCTCATCTCATTTGCACATCACCACTGATAATACAATGAATGCATAAGCCCATGAAGAAATTGAAATAAAATGGTTCTTTTTCTCTTGGCCTGAAACAAACAAATATGTAAAAACCATAAATGCCACCAAGTCTGCAGACAATAGCAATGAAGTTAAAATCTGCCACAGAAGACCTAATGGAGAAAATGTCTGTTTTGGTTGAGCCATTTTCTTGTTCTCAGATTAGATCACGTCACAGATGATTGTGGTTGTCTTCTAGTTAAATGACTCACTCCCTTGTAATTGGAAATCTTGAAGTCACAACGGTTTTCACATTTGTATGACCTCTATTCTCTGATCAGTCACAATTACATGATCTAACACCAGCTTGGTCACTCAAGTGGTCACTAAACCGATTTCTGCCAACAGAACCCATGTAGGAGATGAGACACAATCACCTGCATCACACGTCTTAAAGTGAACAAAGATGAGAAACAAAGGGCGCTACCTGTTTGTGTGAAATGGGGAGAGTCTTTGTTGCATCATTTCAATTACTGACACGCAACGACCAAATTCTGGGATGTGACCACCATCTGCTCACTATTTTGCCATTGAACAGTCTGTGAGCTTCAACTAGCAAACTAGTCTTAAAATCACATAGAGTGAAAGTGTACATCAAACATGCTAACATAAACTGCCCACATGTGCTAATCTTGTTTTGTTTTGTTTTTACCACCATAAAAACATTTATATTTAATCTGTCCAAACAGCACTCCTTTCAATATTATTTAGATCATTTTTGCAACTTACAAATTGTACATAAATGTAAGTAATGTTTGAATCTAAATGGCTGGGCCTGAAAATTTGTCAAATTCTTGACTTTTAGACTGAGGCTATTGTCTTCCCTTTTGGCTTGCTGTAAGCCAGGAGTGTCCAATGTCAGGGCTCAAGGGTCGGTGTCCTGCAGGTTTTAGATATCGCTTTGTATCAACACAACTGATTCTAATTAATGGCCATCATCAGCTTGTCATCAAGGTCACTATGCAACCCTGTTAATGACACAGCCTCACAGTATCAGGGTGTGACAAAGCAGGGCAACATCTAAAACCTGCAGGATACCGGCCCTCTAGGAGTGACTATGAGCACCCCAGCTGTAACCTATTTGTACAGCAGTTTTTCACATCCACAGCAGAGGGAGTGTGAAAAGTTAAGAGCCACTGCTCTAGAAAGAAAGTTTTGCTGCCTACATTGACTGTCGTAGATTTTGTGCTTGTTCAGTTGATACCTGCATTGCTCACCACTAGCTCATATATTAATGGAAGTATAAATTAGTAAATAAAGATGTTTTTTGGTTTTTTTTTAAATCACAGCAGAGCTGTGTAAAGATGGAGTGAAATGTCCTTTTCAAAGCCAAGTGTGTGTGTGCTTTCTGGCTTTGCAACAACTTGACATGACGAAAGAATGTCCTCTGAAATTTATTGACAGGTGGACTAAAGAAAAATCAACATTTACTATTCTTTTTGCCATCTAATGATGGGACTGAAGTGAATGTGTTATATTTCATCCTCTTAAAAAGCATTAGATGTTTTTGTTTGCCTCAAGTTTTGTTTCCTGTAGTTGGTCCCTGTTGCCTCCTTTCAAACAAGAACAGGCAGGTTGTCAAAAAACCTGCAAGTCAGGGTTACATGCTGACAGGCCTCAGCCTAACCACGGAAAGAATATGTAACTATATTCTCCTTGTCTGTCATACATTGACCAGCATCTCACATAGAACATTTGATTTGTAAGCTCAGTCTTGGCAAGTTACTGACCTTTGCCTGCTTTTAGATTTTAACTATCAAGAAAAAGGAGAGCAGTTAGCATTCTTCTGTCCATATGTTCCGTGGTCCTTTTTCTCTCATATTTATTTTGTTCATAGAAACCAGTAATATTTCACTAAATGCCACCAGAGCTACTTCCTTTGTTCATGCATTTATTTGAAAAACTAATTAAATCTTCCTTGGTAAGGCTTCATAACCCTCGCAGGGCTTGAGCATGAGCTGGTCTGTTTGTGTGGCACAGAAAGAGAAAAACAAGAAGGAAAAAAAAAAGGATGTTTTTGCCAAGTTTGCAAAAAAGATTTTAGAAGCCCGGGGAAATGTTTGGCAAGTATGAAGATGGATTTGAATGAAAATCTCACCACTGATGTTATGCTCCACCTCCTATTATGATGTTTTAAGAAGCTAGTCATCTTAATGCACAAGTGGATGCTGATTCGTTGTGCTCGTTGTTTTTATTGAGCAGACAAAGCAGTGCTTTTTTTTTTGCCAATATTTCAACCATATATGCAGTTAAAGGCTTAAATTGTGGAGAGTCCACATCATACAAACAAGCAAGACAGTATCTGGACATATTTCTGCCCTGCAATGATGAAAACTATCATTTTCAGCAGAACAGCACTCTTACGCACGAGTATGCTGTTCTGTAAATGCTGTCTGGTCATTCTCGCCTATCAGGCTGGCTTTGTCTTTTGGGGTTTGGACAGTAGCTGTTGTTTTCTTCTCCTTTCACTAGTCTCTTTCTCAACAGTTCCATTCATTCTTTAAACAATAAAGAATTTGAATCAATCACAGTTTTATTAACTTAGTAACTTTTACGAATTTATTCTTTAACGTAGAGCAAATAAACTTGGTTGTGTAGAAAGAAGGTGGTTTAGACTAGTTTATCCTTAGCTGAAATTATTTTAAAGAAAATAAAAAGCCTTACCACATATATCTAATCCCACACCAAACAACAGCCATTTTCCCACTATCAAGCAGAGGCTTAAATGTGCTAATCACTCTTGCCACACTAGTGAGTGGATCACATATAATGAAAAAAAACCTTCTGCAACCCTACCTTACAGGTTTTTTGACAACCTGTGAACTGAACAAAATCAATTACTACATGTTCACAGTTCAACTGAGTTCAGTTGTGAAAGAGGCAGCAAGCAGAGACTGTACAAGACTGAGCAAATATGATTGTTTCTCTGCAAACAAATGACATGGGTGCCTGCAGCAAATGGACTTGGATGATGGGACTGTGTTCACAGACGGCGATCCCTGGAAGTATTCCTGAGCCAATGTAGTGACTTCCAGTAGATAATTGTGCCTGTTTTTAATACAGTTCCACCTCAGATCACAAGCATCCAGCTTTGACCTTTGACCTCTCAGTGGACTTGTGTTGATGATGGGATCCTAAAAGTATTTGCAGTTTAAGGTTGAACATCATTTTCTTAAAATTTTTACAGAATTTTTTATGCTGTTTGTCGCAGATTGGCGAACCTCTGTCAGTCTTCACATCTGAGTGCCTCTCTGAAGCTCTTTCTTTTTTTTTATTCCCTCATGTTACTGATCTGTTGCCGATTAACCTAATTAACTGTCAAATGTTCCTCTAGTTGTTTTCAAATTCGTGCTAGTTGCTTTTTCAGCCTTTTGTTATCCCTGTTCCAACATTTTTGAGATGTGTTGTTGCCATCAAATGGCAAAATGTCTTATTTTCAACATCTAATATGTTCTATTGGGAATAAAACATGGGTTTGAGATTTGCAGGTTATTGTTTTTCTTTACCTTTTATATGGCATCCTACCTTTTTATAATTGGGATTGTGAAACGGAACCTGCTATTTCTTGGGCAGATGTTAACAACAGTTGCAGGCAAAGTAAGCCTATCACAAATACATTTAACAAGAAGAGCCAAAAAATAGACTTGGAGAGTTCCTGAATTGTAAATCTCTCATTTCACCTTGATGCCACATCCAGCCCTTCTTCACCACACAGAGTAGTAAGGTTAGAACAGGAGACGAGTCCAGCCTGGGTTTCCTCTGTGAAGCAGTGGAGGTGACGATGAGTAAACAGACCTGGCTCTGCCTCAAGATGCTGGGCTTTGCTTAACAACAAAACAAAGTACTTAGTGTGCCTTTAAATATTTTTTGTACATAACTAATTTTTTACAAACAATATTTATTTGCTCAAACTAAGAAGCTCTGGACGAGACTTAGAAAATACTAGACTTCCAATGGCAGGATGCACTTATGAAGTCAATAGATTGGCTGATTTGTCAGGTTTCTGTCTTTACTGTTAATTTTCCATCTCTGTGTTTTCTCATGTTCTTCATATGTGTACGACTCACAAGCAACAAACTCTGTTTCGTAACACACACTCACAAAATGCTATATTGATCATACTTCTTTACATATTCAAAGCTGACCTGTCTTTGCACATTCACACATCAAAATCAACAAAGTACACAGCTTGATTTCCATGGAAAAATAAGTGTAATTCTGTAAGTTTGCCAGTTATCAAGAAAGCTATGATCCCTTTTCATGATTACGATGCCTAAAGTGTTATTTCCTGAAGTGCAATGGTGCGCTACAGATGTGGTAAGACTACCAGACTATTTTTATCATGGCTGTGATTGTCTATCAGCTCCTCTGTGCTTTCAGGTAGGCTTCACATTTACAAGAGGACACACAACGACACACACACACATACACAAATGCTCACAATTCATCCACTGCCCTGAGGGAGACAGAACATCCTGCTGGCCGTGGGTGTTTGATGTCGAAATGATCCACCCCGGCTTCATAAGAGCCCCCCGTCGCAAGAGAAATAGTTTAAATGTCACACTCGGCCCCATGTACGTACATGTGTGTATGCAAGAGTGCGTGTGTCCCATGTAGCCCTGCATGTAGCAGTATGAGGTGCGATAAAGCTATTTCTGGGGTAGAAAATGAGGTCACAGACACAGCTGAATGTAAGTGATTTCTGTTGTACCGTACAGCACTACATGACAGCACATCACAATGTGCTGATTACTGGTGATGCCAGCGACTGGAACTGCTATTGTCCTTTATGATGCACCTTGAATTGTCACAGCTGCCTTTGGAAAGGAGCGCAAATCGATGCAAAGACAGGACAAGCCTCAGAGAGATGTGGTGCATCTGCACAACACAGACAAAGACACATCCTTGTGTTGAACTCTTCAGGCTGCAGGTCGCGCTCTGTCTGACAGTAACAGAATAATGTTGTTAACCTATGCCCATAGTGGTTCCCAAGGAAAAAAAAAAAAAAGCATCATAGTCTCCTGGTCTCTCTTTACAGGTAGCATAATAAAGCAAAAGTCTGTTATGATTTTCATAATAGATTGTTCTAAAAATTTTAGTCTCACAATACATTTAGTCAACTTAGCTGTCACTGCTTTTGCTATCAGCAATGTTATAATTATTCCTGTTAGGTACAGGCACTCTCCTCAAACTCATGTAAACAAGCATTGTCGCCTCTGTCAGAGTTTAATCTGACCATCTAAGCATCTACTTATTGTTTTGTACTTTTGCTTGTTGAGATAATTATAGCTTGACAAAAATCTGCTCATTTTTATTTTCTTTTCTGTACAAAATAAGTGCTTCAGATCCCATTATTTTCCAAGATTTAGGCTTGTCATTGATATCTGCTCATTTTTAGGCCAAGCTGAGACGTCGTCTTTTAGGTAATGACTTAAAATAGGAGAAAAAGCATCATTACAACAAATATATATTTTCGATTAGGTCTTTCATTCATCTGTTCATTTTCTGTCCCCCCTTAATATGCTATACAGGGCCACAGGGATCTGCTGGAGCCTATCCCAGCTCATTACAGGCAGCACGGTGGCTCAATGGTTACCACTGTTGCCTCACAGCAAGAAGGTTCCCACCTGGAGTCTTTCCATGTGGAGTTAGCATGTTCTATCCTTGCTTGACTGATGATACTAGATTGCATTTGGGAGTGAATGTGAGTGTGTATGGTTTTCCTAATTAGCTCTTATTAGGTCTAACTCCCTCTAAAGGCATCTGCAGACTGCACAGTTTTTGCAGTCTTATGAGATCATTACATCTCACTGTACAACTCGAATGTGCTTAATCTTGGGTAAGACATCAAGAACGGTGTATACAGACTGTATGATCCTGATGCAGCAGGATGTAAGTTGTGTCATCAGCAAGCTAAATAAAAAGTGAAAAACTGCTCTGCAGTTGTTTTTATATGTGCTGTAAATGCTTTGAAAAGTAATTGGTGAAGGAGAATGCATTCCTGGTCATAATTCAAAAGAAGAGACCAGCTTTGGATTTCCATTTTACAAAAAAGGAATGTAGTAGACCGTTACATGTCTCAGGTTGCAGATATAACCATCTGTCAACACTGATCCTTTCTCAGAGTCTTGCCGAGTTAATTTTACATGTCACTTGTTTCAAGAAATTGCCCGGGTCACATTTATACATCATTTTATTTTCATTTTAATTGTATAGTCAGGAGACGGAGCAGTGGGGTTTCAGGCACGGTCAAAAAATGACATCAGGTAGTCTTTGGTCGTAAGACCACTGTGACGGCGATCACATACATTGAATGACATGAGACAGTTGATTTTTACCAGCATTGATGGATGCTTCCACGATTCGTTCACAACGACAATCTTTTATCCGGTAGGAGCCTAAACTCCCTTGCCACACTTAAACCAGTAAATAAACTGTTTGCTTCTTCAGAGCTAAAATCCTTTATCAACACATAGGCAGTAGGGTGTGTGTCTTTTCCACTATGACCACTTCTGACTGGACCTCTCTTGACTCCATATGTGCCATGTGTAATCCATCATTGCATGCATGTAGTTGTTTGTCTAGGTTATAGTATACAAGATGAACTGATTGTTTCAAGAGTTATTTTTTTATGCTGTTTATGTCTGTCCTAGATATTAAATTTTCCCCACACAGTATATTATTTATGCTTTGCTTCTTCTATACAACCCAAATAGATACCAAACACATTAGCTGTTGTATTAAGTATAGTATATTTTAATTGTGTTATAAATTTGGTGGGGGCTGGGGGACTTAAATTCAGAACTTTGCATTCCAAATGTACAAATGTAATGGGTAAGATGGAAAATGCTGTCAAGCATGTATTTTTTTCTTTTTACTATAAAGATTTATTCCTGAGGGTGAAAAAAACTCAAAACGAAAAAACATAATATTCTGTTGAACATCAGATTTTTTTTCTACCTTCAAAGAGGTGTTTTCTCTGCATGTGACTTTTAATATGCCAAGACCAAATCTTAAACATTGATTTATCTGAGCACACGCTGCCTTGTATTTCTTGATAAGCGTCTGTTCAGAGAATATCTGACCTCCAGCATGTAAAAACATAAAAACTGAGTATTTTTCTCTTTAGTGAGTGGAGACTTCCATCACTTGCCTTGACAGAAAGCTAAATCTGATATGTAATTATTGAAAAATAGCATCCCTGTACAAAGTAGCAACTGCTCTGTTATCACTTTCATGTCAAACATGGTGATAAGTGTTATTTGTATTGCACTTGCAGCAAAGTGCTTTACAGTCAAAAGTGTAAAGTTAAAAAAAATCAGAATCACTTTATTGCCATTGCCAGTAAACCGGTTTACAGACTAGGAAATTGCTCTCATGTAACGGTGCAGATAAAACATGGAATAATGTAAAGTTAAAATAAAATAAAAATGAAATACATGTGAATAAGCAAAATAAATGCTGTGCAGTCTGTGTCTGTCCCTGGTGGTGACCCCAGTGTACCATACGGTGATGGTGGAGGTGAGGATGGACTCAATGATGGCTGTGTAGAACTGCACCATCATCTCCATCCGCAGTTTGAGTTTCCTCAGCTGCCACAGGAAGAACATCTTCTGCTGGGCCTTCTTGATGAGGGAGCTGATGGTTTTGGGAGGGAGCTGAAAAGAGTTTCAAACACAGAGTTAGTAGGGTTGTCTAATTCTCACTGGGAGATTATTCCACGGTCAGTGCTCTATTACCCTGTCTCCAGCCTGTCCCTGAGGACATTGAGCAACACCTGGTCTGCATATCTGAGAGCCCAAGGTGGGGCAAAAGGGTTAAAAAGGTTAATAACGTAAGCTGGTTTATGGCCAGTTGGCAGTTTAAAAAGTAGCAGTAAGACACTGTCACCAGTAACCAGTAAAATGTTGTGGTGCTGATATGAGGTAAATATGTTCTACTGATGAACCGAGTTAAAGTTCAAGTTAACATCATACTCTGTACCTGCTCTCATGCAGCAAACAACAGTTATTGTCAGTTCTACAAAGCTCACAGCTATTCACATCATCAGTGCATAGTTCTGATTCTGATGGGCTCTGTCATGTTTAGGTTTTAGTAGTACGGTATGTGTATGTAGGTGTCTGTATGTGTTTTCATCAATATTCACCCCAACCAAGTAGTTGCCAAGAACTTAGGAAGCTGTTGCTAGGCAATACCATTGAAAATCCATCCCTCTCTGTATGTTGGAAGCACAGTTACTGTGTTTGTCTCAGTTTTGTTGCTGCTGAGCACAGAGGGAAGTCGAGTATCATGAGACTTTTCCCATGTTGCTTTAATATCACATTTTCTTTCAAAAATGCTGTTTTGTTGGCAGGAGGGTGGTTTGACCTCGCGACTTCCCAAACAATGCAAATCAAACAGCTTTCTCAGAAACTGTTAAATGGAGCAGATGTTAGAGGTTTGCACATTACTTTAAAAAGTGTCATGTGAGGAGGACTGTATTTCTATCACGAAACTACTTGTGCAGGTGATGATGAATGAAGAAAGTAGCACCCACAGTTGCAACTGGCAAAAGTAATGATTAATAACGGTTTACTGAACACTGACTAATGAAACGCAGGCCCTGCTTTTAAATTACAGTTTAGCTGAATAATTAAAAATTATAACAATGAAACTAACCTGGACAAAAAAGATGGTACTGTCCACTGAGTATTTTGTTGCACAATCTTTTCAGTCATCTCTGTAATTCTCACTGAAGCCCCTGCACCTGTAGATGGGTGTTTTAGTCCACTCCTCTTTATCAAACTGTTCCAGCTGTCTCAGGTTTGAAGGGTTTCTGTTCCAGTCTGCATGTTTCAGCTCTATCCACAGATATTCAGTTGGATTTGGATCACAGCTCACAGAAGAACACTTCAGCATAGTTCAGTGTTTTGGTTTTGTGCTTAATAATTTTTAGGTGGTTTTAATTGTGTGTTTGGGGTCATTATCCTGTTGGAGGACCCAAGCAGAGTTTTAATCATTTTGATTTTTTTTTCTCCCTCTTTTTTCATCTTCAGTTTGTTTGATTATTTCAGTATAGTTTTAGTTAGTTTAACAAGTGCAACACTACAAAAGTAATTTATTTCTTTTGAGTAATTTGAATAATACCGAATATTTAAAAAAAAACAAGGCACAAAAAGATAAAAACAAAATGAATTTTACCCACAATTCTATTTTGCTGCAGTTTTTATTTTTGTTTCAAATAATGGGATTTTTGGTTTTTTTTTTAAACCATTTCAGTTTTAGTGTTGGTTTTCATCAATTATAACAACTCTGGGCCCATTACCATGGACTGATGGTCTTTAGATTTCATTGAAACCTGCACAGATTCAAGACACCCTCAGCAAAGCAGCTCCAGAACATAAGTGACTCCCTTCCATGTTTCACACTCTGTACAGTCTTTTCTTTGAATGCTTCATCTTTTCAATAATGGAGTTCTCTTCAGTTATCCACTTCGGCTGAAACACTGACTGACTGCTGCAATTTCATACTGATCTACCTTGACCTTGGAGTTCACCTTGAATCTCTGTGGTACTTGTTCTGGGCTCTTTGGCTATCATTTGTACCATCCATCTTCTCAGTTTGTCATCAGTTTTCCTCGTGTCCATATCCAGGGAAGCTGGCTACAGTCCAGAGGAGCCTAAAGTTCTGAATGAAATTTGCAACTGTAGTCACAGGAGCGTCAAGCTGCTTGGAGATGGTCTTCTGGCCTTCACCTTTAACATGCCAGTCTAGAATGTTCTTTCTGATCTCCTCAGACAACTCTCATCCTTGCTTTCTCTGGTCCATGTTCAGTGAGGTGAACACCATGATAACAAACAACAGAGGGATGACTTTTAACCCTTTAAATAGTATGACTGAATGTGACTGTAAGATTGAAGACACCTGGGATGTTGATTACAGGAAATTCTTTAATTTAACATGTCACTAGAGTCAACTTATTTGCAATCTTCTCTTGCTGTACCGACTAATTTGTCCAGTCCAGTTTCATTTATTGGGATTTAATGACTCTTTTGTGCCACAGTTCAAAGAGCAATGTCTGCTTTTCATTAGTCAGTGTTCATTAAATTTCTTTTTATTATTACTTTCATCAGTTTCACGTACTTGAGTGACCTTTAGGAGTTTTCTTGGTACCGTTCCATTAAAGAAAGAAAATGTGTCTGTGTCTACTGTCAGTTTTTAGCCTCAGATATGAGCCATCTCTTGGTTTATTTATTTTTTCATCAATGCAGTTTACTGTTCAGTAAACTTAATAGAAAATGTTATGGTGATATTTTATAATGAGAAAGCCTTGACACTTATAAAGACTTTTGTGATATACTTGATGCTCCCTTGATGGACTATAAAAGTCACCCAAATGGCAAAAACTTATCTCTCTCTGTCATTTTCACAGGAATGTCTGAATGAAGGGTGAAGAACATTAGTAAAAGTGACTCAATGTCGTCGTTGTATCTGATTGATGATGTCATTAATGCAACATATCTCATGTCTAAAAAGGGCTCTATGTGGGCTAATTTTAGTAAGGAGTAAATTGATGTCAGGTAATCTGACACTTTGAGACTGGAGCTATGTTGTTAGTTATCAATAACATACATGACCACAAAATACAGACTTATTGCTGTCACTAAATTTCACACAGATCACTATGTATTTGCAGAAGACTTCAGCACCCAAGTCTAAATTCTCTGACTCTAAAAAGCTCCTTCATCCACAAAAAAAAAAGTGTTTTCCCTCGTAATCTGAGAGCTGAGACCACAGCTGTTGTTTTTGCCGTTTTAAAGTCCAAGTTTACTTCAGTGTAAAGTTAGAATGCTGTCTGTTGCTGTGTCAGAATTTCAGTCTCAATTTTCAATTTTCTGGTGAACAGAACCACTGTTTAGGTTGGCTCACAATTACCGTGACAGAATGCTTAAGTTCATATTTGGGCTGAAATCTGAATGTTCCTCACTCTTTTTCTCACCACCTAATCTACTCAGTACTTTTTTCAAGCCTTTAGTCCCCCTGGTGTGTGTATTTGCAATGTAGTAGCACTAACTTGACCTTTTTTATGAATTTCAACACATGGATTTTTTAAGCACTTAGTGAAGAGCAGAGAACAGAAGTAGCTAGGGACAAACTGTGAGGACAAAAGAATTAGTGAGGGCAGGCAGACGTGCACAAGAGTGAGCCTACCAAGGGATTTGGCTTTGGTTGTGTCAGTGTAATTCACCATCTCTGTTCATCACCACAGGGACCAGTGAAATGAGAAACCTTGAGTGCCTGAGGGCTTTCATAGCATGCTGCTGTCTTGCTGTCACTTCATTTTTGTGCACTTGTGCACTCCTACCTTTCGCTCACCTTCCAAAGCTCTTTCTCTTGTTATCAGAGTCCGTCTCACCATGATCCTGCTAACTGTCTGGTAACTTACACCATCTTAATCACTTCAGGTTACTTGAGAGAAAGCGTTATTGGGGCAGTCATCTCAAAGTTTAGACAGGTAATCCAAGACACAAAGTACAGTTAGACAAGCACTAGTACTTATGAAAATCAATCACATTCCTCATAAGATATCTTCAATTTTGCTTTTACATGTCATGTTTTTGGAAATCCTTAATTGACCTACTCTTTACTACATGTCCTTTGGGGTGGCTGTACCTGTGCAAAATTGTTCTTTTTTTTTTTCACTGTGATCTAAGCATGCTACTTAACATGTCTAAGTACTCACAATGAATAGTCAGTATAACAGGGTATCTGAATTAAAAAATGCTTTATTTTAAAGTGATACTAGAAATCAGTTTCTTGGTCATTGCATTTGTTTTAGTCATCTTAAAGTTGTGTAAAATTTTTACTATCTCTTAGTAAAAAAAAAAATTTTTCTTGGTTTTTTTTTTTCTTTTTTTCCCCTCGAGGAAAGAGAAGTAAATTAATTAGCTTCATTTCAAATTAAAAAGAGACATTGTAAAGGCCTCTTTTCTTTAAAGGTCAAAGCAACACCAGTTAAAACAGCAGAAAGCTGATTACAATTATTCTTACTGATATTACCAGCAGCATATAAAAACAAATAGAGCCCGAATTATGGATGGAGTTGGTCAAAAAAAAAAAAAGTTTTTGCTCACTACTTTTTTGCCAAGGAAAGGGGAAAGAGTTTATTACAGCATTGCCTTAAGCATCAAAACTGAAGCGAACATCTTCAGAAGCACCAGCACGCCTCTTTCTGAAATAACATGGGGCCAAAAAGCTTTTATCAGAAACCTAGATGGTGTGATTGGATCAGGACAAGGAAGTGGAAATGTAAAACCTCTGGACATTGAGCAGGATATACATATTGGAGAGTTGCTGAAGGGCACATATGAAGAAATGAGAGAAAAAGGAATGATAAAACATTAAGAAGCAGCTGGTCATGTGAGTGTAGCTGATCATTTAAGAGCTGAGGAATTAGTAGATGGATAGATCGGAAGGAAAAACTGCAAACATGGGCCAGGTCACAGTGACCTCTCTGAAGGGTTTTTTTCCTCCTCTGAGTTACAGGGAGGAAAGGGTCATCGACTTGATTAGTTGGTCAGACTCCCGTTTGCCGACTTCCCCTCTGGAGTCCAATTAGACAGAAGATGGGAGAATAGGAAACTGTGGAAAACTTCTTTCACACTAACAGCGTACATCAGTGCTGATGCCTTGTTTTCTAATAATCAGAGCCCCTACACAGAGAATCTCAGACATTCACGTGCAAATGATCCAGACACACCTCATTTGATTTTCTCATACCATTGCTTTATTATTAGTAAAAGAAGCTGACATTTTAACATTTCCAGAATTGTTTTCAAACAAAACTTTGAAAAGGCTTGGGTAGCGGAAACCAGATAAAGACATTCACAGCACAATATTAATAATCAAGCGCAATATTTTTTTGAAACTAGAGAAAAAATAGAGATACTGTGTCATTTTAAGCCCCTTGTGTATTCCCAATAGACAACTCCATCACCAGTGAAAACTGTGTTTCCTTTGTTTGTGTCATATCAATATCATATCACCTCAATGTTTCTCAGCTACAGATTTAAACAGTCTAAGTGTTTTGTAGTCAAAAGAGCCCAATGGCTCTCCCACCTCATCTTAATCACACATTATGGCAGTATTGTAGTTAAGCCACCAAACTTCAAGTCCCAATTCACTCTCAAGTCCTCAGTCCTTGAGTCCAAGCCAAATTCAGGTCAATAAAGAAAAATCTGAGCCGAGTCCAAGTACACTATTCATGACACAACTGTCATCCTTGTAAACACATGCACAGTACTTTTAAGCATCTCCAAGCTTACGTGTTGTTTTTAAATTTCAGAAATATATTTATCACAAAACCTTCTACTAGCCTTTGCACCATTTCTTTTCTGAAATGCCAAGTAGGTAATTACCCCAGTATCTAAAAGTTGTTCAAAGTGACTTGGTGAAATCTAAAAAATGTTCATGAACTTAAAAAAGGAAAAATGAACAGTGAAACTCAAAGGCCAAACTTTCTTTTTTTTAATGTTATAGCGTAAAACCCATTTTACTATTTACAGGCTACAGATAAAGTTTTGTCTACTGCTCTGCCTCTGCTATAAACTGAGCAAAAACGCTATTGTAGCACTCACTTCTCTGGGTGAATTATTGACAGATAACCACAATGTTAAAAGTTATCTTCACCATCTCCTCAATGGTTGTTTTGATAGATGGAACGCTTAGCAGTGCACTCTTTGCCACTTCACGAGAAATCAGTAAAACCAAAGTGGAAAATCCTACAGACAATTTCTCGTGGCATTTTAGCACCATTAGTTTTTCCTTAAAATAATGTAACTATGACATGAACTAATGGATATGAATAAATCACAGGCTGAACAAAATGGAAAATGAAGATCAGCATGTAGAATTGTGTCAAAAACTAAAGTGGCTTTATAACATGTAATGCAAAATGTACCATAGCAAGGCCATATTTTCTCTTCTTTTAAAGTCTTTTTTTTTTTTTTTTGATTGTATAACCTTCTGTGAGCTCTTGTGTCTGTTGAATCACCACCTTGCAAAAAGTTTCTACAGGTGTTTGATATGAGGTCTCACAGTCTGGCTGAATCATCTAATGTGGGCTTTCAGAAAATTATAATCTTAAAAGTTGAATGAAATGCATGTCTGTGGCCTCCCACCTCTTCAAAATCATTTATGATTTGAAAGTCCTTGAGTGTGTAGCCAGTCTTGAAGAATGGTTTGTTTGTCTAATAAACTGTGAAGTTCTGTTTCATTTACACATTCAAAGAGCAAGCAATTTCTGAATGAATCCTTTATTTTTGTGCAAAAATTTTACAAAACACAGCAAGCTCCTCCCTTCCCTTCCCCCACTGCCTCTCAAAAAGCTTTCCCCATGATGAACTCTCTGAAGCCCCAACAAAACATGTTCTGGGTAAGAAATCCTGCATTGCTTTCACTGACTCTATTTCATACAGCCAAGTTACTTAAGTATAAATATGATTTGTGCTTTTCTTGAACAGCACCAAAGTGCCAATGTGTCCCTTTGTTAGGGTTAGGGTTAAAGAGTGTTGTTTATAGTTTATGTGATTATGGTATGTGGTTTGTGTGTATGTGCACACGAGACCTACATCATGACTTTGACACGACGACAGAAATTGTAAATAACAATCAAAGACCTTCTAAATTTCAGCCTTTGAAATTTTGAAAAAATAATTTTTCGAAATATGCATATAAACACACACAAGTGTGCCAACTTTATGGAAGTGATGATTCAGTGTTAATCATTAAGTGTTTCTTTACCATTTCAGAAGTTCGAGGTTCAGTCACATTCTGTGGCTCCTGTCCCATTACCGTTAAACCGACGGAGGAGGGAGAGAGAAGTTGGTCAAGAGCCAGTATTCATTGATTTCACAGAATGGCCT
>JAOWBL010069916.1:0-18662 GCA_028564865.1 Zenarchopterus dispar
ATATTCATTTGGAAAAGATAAGATATACTGTAAAGGGATCTATAACAAAATACTATGATATCTGGCTGCCATTTGTTGTGCCATTTGTGAGTTCTGGTTTTATTTTGAAGGTCTATTTTGTTTTTCCAGTCAGTGCTAGCATCATCCTAATCCTCTCCCCCTTTCCTTGCAGCACAGGTGCAGAGGGGGCGGGACAATCCTCAGGAGCACTGGACACCCGTCTCACATATACCTTGTTTTGTACTAATTGGCTGGCCATTTAAGCCTCCCTCGTTTGTCCTCCTGTGCCGGAGGATTTACCCTGATTCGTGCCAATATTTGGCGTCAGCCATTCACCAGTGCTCCCAGTGATCTTCTGCTCCACGCCACATGAGTTTGAGTTCATGAGTCTTAGTGCCACCTAAGTATTATAGTTATGAGTTTCACTCGAGTTGAAGAGTTATGAGTTGCATGTATTGTCATGAGCCTTCTAGTCTTTCAAGTTTTGTGTTTCTGAGTTTTAAAATTATGAGTTCAATGTTTAGTCAAGAGTTTTCTAGTCACTCATGTTTAGCGTTTCGAGTTTTAAAGTTACGGGTTTCGTGTATTAACACCATTTTTCTAGCAACCTGTGTTTAGTGTCTTTAGTTCAGTTATAGTTACGAGCCCCGTGTATTGTCACAAGTTCTCCAGCCACCTAAGTTTAATGTCTCCAGTGTAGTTTTAGTTATGAGCCCCCCGTGTTGTCACAAGCTCTCTAGTTGTTTTTTAAGTTTAGCATCTTTAGTTCAGTTCCCAAGTTTAGCGCCTCCTCATGTTTTATTTGTTACTTTGTCTTTAGGAGATTTTGTCACTTCATTTACAGGAAAGCACTTCGTGAAAAATGTAAAAAATATGCTTAGGCAAACTTGTTGTATGGTAGGTCATAAAGGGTTATTGCAGGAAAACATCTAAAGCATGCAGGACAGCAGCCCACGGGGACTGAAATTACCTACTTAACATTGTGCTAGATCACACTTTTTGGAAATGATGGTACTGTTGAAGTGATGGAGGTTGAGGGTGAGGCAGTAAATGGCAAAGGTGAGGCAGAAGATTTTAAGATAGGGTTGGGTTCTTTGGTTTGAGGACACTGTAAAAGCATTGAGACTAGGCTGATTTGAAGTGAACAATTACTGAATGTGCCCTTTTTTTCTCCATTTAGGCCATTTTAAAAGACAGATTCATCCTTAGATCCTCAGACGCACCTCCCAATGTTCAAACTCTGTATAACAATTATCTGCTGTCAATTAAATGATTAAGCCAATACTTCAATTAAATTTAATAATAAAGTAATTATTAAAATTAAAGTCAGAGCAGATCAGTGGTATAAATTGGGATTTCCAGACAGTGGCTCCATTAGTCAGAAACAACTTAAGACTTTGAGACAAAAACTGACTAATGCAGAACAGACTGGTAAACTTAAAAAAGTTATAGACACAGACTGTAAGGCTCTTGCTCAGTGGTCTGAAGAACATATCATTCACCAGTTAAAACAGCAGCAAAAAATGGTTGAGGCAAAGCTCAGAAGACTGAAAGCATAAAACCTAAAAAAATAAAAATAAAGGGAGCGGAAATTTGTTAACAGGGACCATCACAGTCTGGAGGCTTTCCCCTCTCTTGTGAAGATGTTAAATATCAGCTGAGAGAACAGCACAGTCTCTCTGCTCCCCCTGTGGAGATAGCTGATCCTCCACTTTCTCTTCTCATTCAAACCTCCCAGCTTACACGCCTCATGCTATTTATCCAGTGCCAGATCAATTACAAGAACTAAGGACCGATCAGACAAATACTATGATTAAGAAACAAATTTGTGGGTGCAAAAACACCCACAAATAAATCCAGTTATCACTCGATGATTTCGTGGCAAAAGAAAATTTAGAAAGGCAGGTGGAAAGTAGACAGGAATCAACATATAATGTGCAAAGTTTGGACACAAGGCAAAAACTTCCCATAAAACAAAACATCTATCATTTAAACATATCCAACTACTAAATTTCTACTTTATGATAAAAAAGACTAAATCTCCAATCATTACATTAAATTTGGAATTATAAATTTTGTTTACAAAATGAATACTGACATCAAAATCTTTATTGCAGATATCACCCCATAGCTGTGGAGCTGCTCTATGGTTCTGGGAATAGTTAAAATTCAAATGGCCCTCAAATTATTCTGGGTTCATCTCATATTACAACATTTTTACTAGATTCTGGGGCTTCATTGTCAGTACTTGATACTGGTTGTCAGTTGGATTCATCTGCAGTATGAAAACAGTGTCAACACAACTGGTAATGTAGTCAGAGTTTATACCAAAACCACCAAAACTCACAATTAATAACAAAATAGTGAACCACAAATTTATCAAGTCTAGCACGTGCCCAGTCAATATGTATAGTTGTGATCTTATGCCCAAACTGGATCCCACGTTAGTTAGTATGCCATGTGTTAAGTGTGTAACCGTGCTGAATCATAGGAAGTGTGTGTGGATGGAGCTAGAACCCTAGTGTCTAAATTGGAGCTATTCGTATTGGAATTCTGGCCCAACTGACTTTACGAATTCCCCATCTCCTGAACCATGGAAAAATCTTAACAAATGGGCTTTATTTGTTAGATGTTAGATGTGAAATTGGTAGCTGTAATCCATAATTTCTCACAGTGAAGAATGTCACTGCAAACTTCTTCCTCAAAGGCAAGTACTATCTGATAACTGATGTTGATGTTACTGGGAAGGACCGAATGGGAGTGGTGAAGGTGGTGAAGGTGTCCCTAGTGGACACGCCCAGACACAGCGTCTTATCTTTGCCTTAAACTTAAATTCAACACAAACTGGTTCATTTCCAGAAGAATTACAACCCAAACTCACTGTTAAGATATACAATGTAACTGATGTTAAAAACACATTTGTTCTAGAAACTGGAGATGGACGTAAGTGGCTAGATTGGCTACTCTTCTGTGTGCAATCTCTGAATCAAGGTAACTGCTATGAATGTTCAGTGGCCAGACCCAAACTAGGCACATTTCCTTGCACCCTTTTTGGCACCTCTGATTCCGTTGGCCCAAGAAGCATGTTGCAAGTGTACACTCAGGCTACTATATTATATACTAACAGTACTTTCCTTTAACTACTTTTCTCCATACCTAGTGACCATGTCACATCTTCCACCTTTATACCATACAATGGTCACAGAGAGGTACTCACCGAATTTTCCCCGAACTCACTGCAATCCCGGAATTCTGACCACCTGGATTTTATTTGGTAAATTGTTCCGTTAAAGTCATAAAAATCCACATGAAGTTTTCCACACCCAAAGTATACTACGAATGTTCTTTATCATTCTCTTTTCTCTGTATCCAAGAATCCAAGGAAGTTTCTGCAAGTGGAATAATACAGCAAAGCTTATGTGAATAAAAATACACTTCCTAATACCACAAGGTGTTTTTACTTTATTTTTTAATAATGTACATGTTGTAACTTATTTCTACACAGGGTGAATGTATACGTATATAAAATGACATAACAACCTTGTAAACACTTACACATAAGAATATTTATTTAAGTGAAGCACCACCACCTGGGTCTGTGATCATCTGCAGCAGCACATGTGACCAGAATATATAATAAACTTAATAAATGATGCATTAATATGATTATCATAATCATTTACCAGATGGACATCTGTCCATGAGGTCCACTTGGGACAGGGCATTTTTATTTCCAAGTTTATTTTAAAACACCAGAACGAAGGATCTGTTATTACTGAAAACTCCTCTGTGGTTGTAACAGACTTTATGTTCTTTTGTCTTCTTCTCCAGATGTGTGACCTTTTGTCATTCATGGCAGCAAACACATCCAATTTATGATTGTACTCTATTATATAAGAAACTCATGTGTTACCTGGCAACAGGGCTGTAGATGCTAATCGCTGCACCCAGTAACTGGTACTACAGTGAACTATAGTTCCTTATATGTATCTGTTTGAGAGATTGTTTTACATAATTATTTATGCAGGAGTTAAATGTACAAGTCACAACATGTAAATAAAAATGTGGAATTCATGAGGATATTATGGAGTGGTTTCTTGTAGAGATGAAGCAAAGTAGTGAGGCATATACATTGCATCCCCAGTGTGGATGACAAAACTCCAGATTACAAAACAAATTGATTCATGTGTAAGCCAGCTGTGCTGTCACACCTACATCATGTGAGCGATTACTATAGGACTATATATACTCCTTGTTCCCCAGAATGCTTCCTTTTTTCCCTCTCTCTGTAAGATCCTCAACGTCTATTCTGAGTCTCTCCTCAACCTCTCATGCTCAGATTGTTTTGGATTTGTTTTTCTGCTGCACATTAGAATTATTCATTAAGTCCACCCATCCATTATCTACATGTGCTTAATCCTGTTCAGGGTCACAAGGATCTATTAGAGCTTATCCCAGCTCTCTTTGGTGGCATCAATCCATTGCAAGGCCACAGTTAACACCTGACTGCTGCCTTCTCCTACACATCCATTCAAGTCATACTCGCTTTTGTCCTTTCAGGATCACAGGAGTCTGCTGGAATCCATCCCAACTGTCACCAGGTAAAAGGTGGAGTAAAACCCCCTGGACTGGGCATCAACCTGTCTCTACTACGTAGTCCTTACAGTTGAGAACCAAGTTGAAAATGCAGTTAAGAACCAAGTTGAAAATGCGCTGGCGAAACTCAAGGCTGACCCCGGTGAAGAAGACACCCAGTAATGGAGACTTTCTTCATTATCACACAGGTTCCTCAACCAGGATGTAGAAGGTTCTGGACCCTTTAGGGTGATACCCAGCACCCATTTGCATTTACAACAAGTGGACATTGTATTGCTATAATTGTACATTTTTATCAGCATTTTTTTTAAACCTCATAAAGCTCTCCCTCATAAATATTTTCCAGGCTGACACATTTTCATGTCTTTTCATCTCTTTACATAAATAATAAATCCACAGTAGTTGAATGGGGCTGAATGCTGTGTGCCAACAATGACCTCTGCAAAATGTAGAAAAACTGTGTAAAACTTCCAACTGCTACTGATACATGAAACCTGTCTGATAACATGCTGTAACCAGCATCTTCTAACACAGTTTTTCCAGCAACTGAAACATATTTTGTGCCTGCCTGAGCTGTGTAATGACCACTAGGTGCCTGTAAACACAGACTGAAAATCACTTGTAAGAAAAATTGTGTGTAAACAGTTGTAGGATGTGTGTCTTTGTGTTGTGTGTCAATTTGTCTCAAAGAGGCACTAGAAATCTCCTTGCCATGAAGAGCATGGTTCCAGCAGCACTGCATGAGGAAAAAGAAAAAAAAAACATGTTAAGACTAATTTTCTTCAATCTTTGCTCTCTCTCAAATGTATAAACTTGATGCTGGTAAATGGAGCAAAAGAGAGAGTCACTGGAAGAATTCATGGCTTCAGCTTCCTGGAAACAAGTCCAAGTACCAGCATGTATCTCCATTTAGTGGGGTCAAATCTCCATCTGCTTCTCCTCTGAAAGCCTTCCAGTTTTTTTTTTTGTTTTTGTTTTGTTTTTTAAATTTGGTGAACTTTAAATAATGAAATGAGAGAGAAAGAAGCCTGTTTCTGGTGAATGTGTCAAATTTCACTTGGTTTTGTTGATGTAAGCAAGCAGAATAAAGGTTTCATGAATTAATGAAACAAATTCAACAAGAAATAGATTTATTGTCATTGCTATGTCCCATGTCTAGGCTTTAGGACACGACATGAAGGAGGGCCCCATGTTCCTCCCAATTTTCAAGCAGTCAGCAGTCATTAATAGTTTTAAGTATTTTTATTTTGGTTAACAGAGATTTTTTTTCATTTATTAAGGTGGCATCTGTACTCTTCAGGGTGGACCCAGGCCAACATAACAAACAAAAGAAAACTACCTTCAATAATAAACAACCTTACATAATTTAAAAAAAAAAAAAAAAAAAAAAAAAAAAAAAAAAAAAAAACCTCCCTAAATTAAAGAAACAGGAGAAAACAGGAATCAACAAAAATGGCAGTCCACCCCTACTCAGAAACCACCAGTGACTGACTGAGTGAAGAGGTTGCTGGTTAGAAGCTGAGGGAGAGTGGAATGAGCCTCTCCAGTTGTTCCCCATCCTGGCACTTAAATCTTTCTCAGGTGATCTCAGGCAGCCAATCCCGACTGAACAACTGCACACTCCTCCAATCCAGACTGAACTCCTCCACACTAAAATTAACAGATAAATGGGTCCACAGAAGACGTCAGTTGTAACAGTAACGATATAGAAAAAATGTCCCTAGAAAATACAGTTTAGAAGATCAAGGATCCTGAAAGCATTATTCTTGCCTTAGTGTAAAAACAAATGCATTAAAGTACTATCAGGTTTTGTGTAAGCAGCCCTCAAAATTAGATGTGTTTTAACCCAAAAGACATTTGAACCAATTAGGTTAGAAAATTGTCACAACTGTCAGATACCCATTTTAACAATTTAACCACCTGTTATTTTTTGAGAGGTAAATGATTAATTAAGCTTTTGAAAGACCAGACATTCCAGGAGCCTTTTTGCCCTCAGAATAATTTCTCACAAGTCCAGAAGTTGCAAACTGACCCTCTAAACTCCACAGACAGCTTCCAATTGTGTTGCCATGGCAATGTGACCGACAGTAACCTGTCTGATTGGTTCAGGAAGGTAACCAATAAGGGTGGAGTGAGTGGGAGCAGGGGAGGCCAAACAGGGTGCTCACAGATGAAAAGAGAAAAAATAAGATTTAAACTGCAGGAGCTGACACTGTAAAACAACTCTGTTGTTTGATCAGTAGGAATCAAAATTACATAATGTGTGATGGACCTTTAATTTGTTTACTGAGCGCAAGACATAAAACTGAGAAAAATACAGAAATGCAGATGCCTTAACTAGCCCGAAAAACTCAGAGTTTAAAAGCCCTGGATAAGAGATTTGTTGCTCTGCCAGAGCATCAGATCTCTGTCAGAAAAGGTGCACGTTTTAATGGTTGCATTTATGTCATTATTGGTGTCTAAAAATAACTAAACGTTAAACTTGGGCTCATCAGCTATGAAATATTCTGGTCTGAAATACAACAAAGGACACATCTTACTTTTATTTTGAAAATTATACACAAATTACTGCACAAATAAAAGAGGACTTTGGTTGATTGGCTTATCCATCCTTCGATCATTATAGCACAATAATGGTGGTAAAAATTAACATTTTCCCCAGACTGCTGTTGTTCTTTGCATCTTCTATATTCACATCCTTAACAATCCAGTTAGAAAATGTGATAAAGTGATACAAAACTTTAAAACTGCCAAAATGTGTTGTAAAGATGGCCTTCAAAAGCATTGCAGGCTGGAGGGGCAACAGCAGCCAAAGGACCCTGTATATTACTAAAATGGAAAAAAAGGTGATTATTACTCGTTGCAATCTTGTTTGACAAAACTTAAGAAGTTCGACTGATTTATTTAAACAGTTTTTTTTACAGCTAATTCTTCTGCTTTGATACCTGAAGAATTTACATCCACATGTGTTTGCTGCTTCAGTGTAATCTAATCAAGCAGATTCAGAAGCTAAAGCACATTTTAAATTTGCTGTGATATAAATTTAACTGAATAACCATATTCCATTTAGAGTTTTCCTGTCATGTATTTTCTATTCAGCAGAACTCAGGGTAGCTGTTATGTCCTGAAAATGATCACTTCCAAAGGATGCCCACTAAAGAAAGTTCACATGAAAGAAGTAAAGGTTATTTTTCCGATTATGGATGACACAGGCCGTTAAATACGACAAAAGATGTCCTACTCAGCACATGAAGGCAGCAGGAGTTTCTGCTTTGAGAGCAGAGAAGAAGAGAGACTGCTTTGCTTGCTGGGAACAGATGCTGAATGGAGGATTACACGGATGAATGATTACTTTGATGATCACAGAGCAACTCCATCATGTTTGCTGTGATTCTGAAAGGATTTTGTTGAACTGTGTGCCGAAATACTGAATATTGTTACGACTGCTCTCTCAAACTTGTGTTCTTGTCCTTGTCATTTATCTTTCAGCAATTGTGACTTTGAAAATAATTATGTGCTTCTTTGAATCTCATGGCCATGTCAATTTGAAGGAAAGCATTATTAATAATTAGCAAGAAAAGCTACAAATGAACCTGTGCAGTTGGAAGGTTGCTCTATTATCCTACCCCACTGAGGGGTCAATTGTGGACTGATTCAGTCACGATTAGTCTTCCACTTAAAAACTTATTTCAAATGAGACAACTGTACAGTCGAAGCTTTTGGTGTAAAAAGAACTAACCACAGCCTGAGCTGCTAGCTTTAGATAAAAAATCAATTTCAGTCCTCTTTACATTAGTAAACAAACCGATGGCACAAATAAAAAAAACAAACAAAAAACTGTTTCTAGTGTGAACTTGTGTGTATAACACAAACAAATTATGTAAACATCTCTGTTATTTACTGACTGAAGGAGAATGAAAAGCAGGATTCAGAGAGCTAATATGGTGATCTGTAGGCAGAATTTTTTTTCTGTTTTTAATATCTAGACTAGGAGGAAAACAATGAAAAAATAAAATCTTAAAACTAAGTCTGTGGATTTTAAAAATCAAAATTGGTTCAGAGTCCAGAACTCTTTTCTGCTCACAACTGTAAACATCTTCAAAGAAACTTAAACAGAAACTATTGCAGTATAGAATTCTTTTTGGGATTAATGAAGTTCATTAAATTGAACTAAATTTTGTCCACAGGGAGGAAAAATCAGAGAGAGGCTGACACCATACTGTATCTAGAAACAAGTGAGGAAAAGAAAAATCAAAAACAAAAAAGTTGAGATTAAAAATCACTGGAAGCTGCAAAGACACAAATCTTTGCCATAGAGGAGATGAGAGCTGACTGGTGAACATGACAGGAAGCTCCAGTATTGATTGGTTCTCTACTGGTGCGCCACATGCAGACACATTCAGACCAGGAGGAACATCTGGGTTCAGAACATGTTTCAGATAAATTGCTGCAAACTGCAAACTCTGATTGCATTAGTAAATTAGCAAATACTATTTTCTATGAATTTGACATCTGAATTGCAAATTAAGACCTAAGAGAGCTCCCTCCTATTTTAAAGATATTACCTTTTGTGGTGTTAATTATTCTAGCAGACCACCATGACCCAGGTCCGGTTCGGAAATCAGGCCAAATCTGCCTTCTGTTGGAGTTAACCCCGCTGCTCTGCCGCCATGTGCAGCCCAGGCCAAGTCTGGTTGCAACTTCACTTTTCTTCAGTTGTCTTCTCACAGCAATCCATCTTTGGGGGTTAGTAACTGAGTTCAGCTGGTGTGTTTGATCTGATTGCCAGGCTTGTCCATTCTGCTCATTTGCCCATTTTAATCAGGGTGGGGTGGACTTAGTTCCTGCTAATATTGCGCCTCCCACAAACTGGCACCAAAACTACTACAGAGTTGTTCAATACTCTTTATACAGTCTATGATTCAGACAGACAGAAATGGGAAGACACATATCACACAGGAGAGGAACAAAACAAGGAGTACAAAAGGAGGTGGAAATATCACCTCATGACAACATTTTAGTTTTATCAACTTAAGGCTGATTCATAGTTCATAAGAACAGAGAAACATGTTTTGTTTAGTTTTTGTTCTTAAGGTAGAAACGACAAGAAAAAAGTTGCTTTTGGCCAGGGCATTTTATACTTGACAAGAAACTCAAGTCTAGAACTCCTCCTCCTCACAGGCCCCTTCCACTGCAGCACCACGTACAGCAGGGGTACCGAACTCCAGGGCTTGAGGGCCAGTGTCCTGCATGTTTTGGAAGTTTCCCTGCTTCTTCACACCATGACAAAAATGACTGTGTCCTCGACAGAACTGCTCAGACCTTGATGACAACCTCTTAACAACCATTAATTAGAATCAGGTGTGTTGTTGCGAAGAAACATCTAAAACCTGCTGGACACCGGCCCTCAAGGACCACAGTTCGACACCTATGATGTACAGCATTGCCACATCAGAAAAATAAATGACAGACATAGGAATGCTGAAAACACTTGCATGGAGAAATCATGTGGTTATAAATCATGAAAAGAGTCTGGATCAGTGGAGTTTCAAACATTTATGGAGGAGTCGAGATGCATCAGGGTAACAGGTCACGGAGGAGCTGGCAGGAATGAGTGAGAGTAATTTCTCCTGACATAATGTCACATATCAATAACTCAGACACAAACATGATTTAATAGTAAGGATGTGTGGTGAGTACACTGTACATACAACAGATACAGTCCAGTGCATGAGATTTAAATGCCTCTATGCAATGATCTGCCAGGTGCTGCAGTGATTTATGTCACTTCCTGCTCCTGAAGATGGGTTACATTTCAATTCACATCGTAAGATCATAAGAGCATAAAGAGAAAATAGGAGGCAGCAGGTATGTTTTATGCAGGTATGTTTTATGGTTGAAACAAGCCACAGCTCTAGAAAAACAGGCAAACAGCCAGCCAAAAAAAAAACCAAAAAACACACAACCTGCAATTTCTGATATTTTAAAATAAAACAAGCCCAAAGTAGAATTAGCAACCCTGCTTACATACAAACAACAAACCACCAACAGCAAGGTGACAATGAGAGAGATGGAAACTTTTGAACTTGCACACCATACAAGAGAACTTTTCTCTTGTATGGTGTGCAAGAACTATTGTGTAATTGGTCAGAAATGTATAGTAGGTATGGTTAATGTGGAGACCCAGATGTCATTCCCACTTTTCCGCTGGTGTAGAAGTTTGTACTACAACTATTTTTTTCTATCTCCTCAGCAATCACGAATAATAACAACAAATCTCTCTTTAATCACGTTGTTTTCCTCCTAGCAGGAACTCCCTCTCCTTCCTCTCTTTTGCCGCTTTTTACCTCTTCTGGCTCTTCAGTTTTTGTCCAGACTACTCTCCAGGGTCTCACCGACTTCAATGCAGAACTGATCTCTCCTGGTCCTCGGAGCTGTGGAGGCCACAGCTCCAACTTTAGCGTGACGAGCTACCAGCCAAGGGCCTGATTCCTCTATCACCTAGTCTGAAGAAGCTATCCAGTTGCTAGGATACAGCAACGGTAGTCTGTCTGGTGCAGCTGTAACGAGCACCCGCGAACATTCCGAGCCTAGACGAGCCGAACGAGGGACCCGTGCACGCCCCCACGACGTGAACGCCTTCAGACCGACCCAGAGACGACGCAGTCCAGCCGTTGTACCAACGCTACATACCCTTACCTTCTAAAGAAGAGGAGCGAGCGAGAGGGAGAGGGGCAAAAGAGCCGCTCACATCCGGATCACCGGTGGAGCGTAAAATTCAACGAGCGATCGGCTCATGACCAGGATCCCGGGACTTTTCTTAAACCCAGGAGGACGCCGACCAACTCCATTGCAACCCAAGAAAGAGGCTTGTGTCTGGACAGAGATAGCTTAGATCTTTAAGTTTGAACGTATTTGTTGATGTGCTTATTGGTTCTGTCTCTTTTGGTTGTTTTTAATTTGCTAGCGTTCACTTAAGCGGACCGGCAGTCCGCTGAAGAGTGTTGCGTTCAGTGTTTAAGTTTGTGTTGGATTTGTGGCTAGCCTCTAATAGGGCTACTGGGCGTGTTTCCTTACCATCCAGCAGCTTGCACCGCTGAGTACCCGTTTAAAGATTAGTGCGAGTGTGGTGAAGCCTGCTTCACACCCTCGTCCCTGTGTGGGAAGCAGCAGAACAATCAGGGCACCGGTAGTAAGAAATCATGCCAACTTTCATACTTTTCCTCTGTCTACTGTCACACATGCATGCATATCTCGGCCATAAGGCCTCAGATTTCCTTTGTTCTTAAACACGCGGTGGACTCTCGTCCGCCATCTTCAAACACGTCACCACGTGACTTCGTCAACGTGATTTGGGCCGCCATCTTGTCTGTTTACATCACGTGCCATCTTGCCACGCACATACACACACACACACACAGACTCATGTATATAGATTGACATTTCTGTTGCATGTTTAGTCATTTGTTTCTGTGTAGTTTAGATATCAGAACTTTATTTCACGTGCTGTTGATTGCAACTATTGACACTTGTGTTAATAAATTCTGGTTCATTTTAATGAGAGAAGTTGTCTGTGCTTATTTTATACATATTTGAAACATTTGCTGGTTGAAAAGGTCTGTGCTCGAACTTCCCCCTTCAATGTTACTCTATAGCGCCACCCTTAGCAATAGGCTGACCCATAGAATAACTATTTTGAGACTGATAGTGCTGTTTAGTTATTAATTCCTGATATTCAGGTGGTGCCCCGTTTTTATTTATTCATTTTGATAATTCATTTACATTATTAAATGCTGTCATAAGACAATTATTGATAACTTCTTAACAACTAAACTAGCACCCCCTTCTGTGGCACAGCAACAGAGAACTCTAAATTGCCCGTAGGTGTGTGTGCTTGTTCGTCTGTGTATGTGGCCCTGTGATGGACTGGTGACCTGTCCAAGGTGTACCCCTGCCTCTCACCTGCAATGGGCTAGGATTGGCTCCAGCAGACCCCTGTGACCCAGTAGATGGATTCAGCAGGTATAGGAGATGGATGGATCTGACAGTTGTTTGACAACTCTGCAGAATTTGTCACCATAATCTTAAAGGCAGTAGAGACCTCACTGTCTTTTCTTGTATCCCAAACCACTGGTGAATGTTAAGTATATTCAAGTCTTCAGTGGTAATAAGCACATTCAGTGGTTTAAAAGTCTGGATCCCAAATATAGGCTGTCCTAACTTTTTCAGAATAATTCAAAAGAAAATAAGTGGTGGAAGATTTCATCCATTTACGGTGAAAGTAAGTTAAACTGGAAGCTTCAAGCAAATTTGCTGCAAACAGCAGCAGCAAAGGAAGTCTGGCTGACCAGACTTGGACCTGAGGGTTTGGTTCTGAAGGCCTCCTGCCAAAGCTGACATGAAAACAAACACACACAGAGGGCAAACCCGCAGAGCAGAGAGAAGCTTCACCTCAGAATAATTGTCCACATTCATCCCAGAGGACAACAGCTTTGACACAAAGCCAGAATTCCTGCTCATATCGACCTCGCCTGTGTGTGTGTGTGTGTGTGTGTATGTGGGGGAGGAGGGCTGTGTGTTTACATGGACACGATTGTTCAGGTTGTCACTAATCCTGGTTTTGATCACAACCTATAAATGACAGTAATGTGGAACTATAAAGAAACTACTTTTTTACTTGATCAATACTCATGTCAAGGTTTCTGATTGTTGGAGGGTATTTGCTCTTTACTACAGAGTTTAGCCTCAGGTTTTCACTGTACACAGTGGCAAGACAAGAGTGTAACTATTTGGTTTTTACAGATTTTCTCCACCAATTTTCCATATTTATGTGATTTGATCTTTGTCAAAATCATAAATAAATCAGAATCAACTTTTGTCGCCAGGTTTGTGTAAACAAACTAGGAATTTGATCCTGCACACTTTGTCTCTTAAGGTGTTACGGCACATGTGCCGCCAAAGAGTCCAGGACCCAAGCGCAGAGTTTGTCTGAAACAATTTATTTTGCACAAGTATAGGGAAGGTTATTTAACACAAACAAAGTAGCAAACAGAATCTCCTTGAGAGTAAAGTAACAAATCAAACTTGTGACAAGACCTGGAACCAGTAACTCTAAAACCCAGAAACACTACACACGAAAGGGTTAGAACTGGTGAGAACACATAAACCCATACTCTAAAACTCAGATAAAAACTGGTAACTCTAATTCTCGGTTGGCACTGAGACTCACGAACTCGTAAAATGCATGTAGTTTGGAGTAGAAGACCACAGGAAGCACTGGCGAATGACTGACGCCGGGTAGCAGCGTAAATCAAGGATAATCCTCCGGCACAAGAGGATAAACGAGGAAGGCTTATAAAGCTAGCCAATTACTACAAACACAAGATGCAGGTGTAGCAGGACACCAGTACTCCCAAGAATCGTCACGCCCCTCGGCACCTGTCCTGTAATGGGAATTAGAAACACGCTAGGGGTTTAGCGAAAACTTGGAGTAAGATTTTCAAAATAAAACCAGGGCTTACAAGGCCCTGGGACACAACATAAGGTTCTGGTTTTCTGTTGACATCGGCTTTCTACATTCAATCAGAACTAACAAAAACCCAGAACCACAACATAAGATTCAATAAAATAAATTCAAAAATAAAGATAAAAAATAAAGCCACAGCAATCAAAACATATGTACACTATATACAAGACAGAACTTTAACATATTGTACTAAAGCCGGTAAGTCTAAAATTAATATAATTTCTAGTGTCTTTATTTAACAAGCCCAATAACTGTATTTGTTGGAGGAAGGGGAACCCATGGAGTCAGTAGTTGTTCAAACCTCACTTTAGGGAGCTCTGGAGGTGGAATGTAACCACTCCTCTCTCCAGAACTGTTTCACTTCGGACACATTTGCAGGATTTCTGGTATGAATGTCTTTCTTGGGAATTCATTGTCTCCTCCATGATGTCAAGTGGTCAAGGCCATGACGCAGCAAAGTGAGCCCAAATCATGATGCTCCCATCACTATACTCTTCTAAGCAATGCCATCCACGTATGTGGACATCACGTCTTGGACTGTCTATATCTTAATTTCATTAAGCTTAATGTGGAGCATATGCATCAGGTCTTAGGATGTTAATTCACACCTGAGATGATGTTTTGATGGTGGTATGTTGTTGTTTTTTTTGTGCCTCATACAGCAGAAGTCTCAAACTCCTGTCCTCGAGGGTTGCTGTCCTGCATATTTTAGTTGTTTCCATGCTTTAACACACCCTGATACAAATGATTGTGTTTTTAAAAGACTGGTGCCGACCTTGATGACAAGCTGATGATGATCCATTCATTAAAATAACCTGATTTTACCTAGAATATGAAGAACAATGGTCCTCCAGAATTGGTACGATTGACGGAGACTCCTGTTCTGCCATGCTCTGTTAAAAAGAAAAAGGTTCTTTTTTAATGGGCTCTACTCCATGAAGAGCTCAATCGATATATGAACTCCACATGGACACATAAAGATAGTAATAAGGACATAGAATATAAACAATCATGTTAATGTGACCTTTAGTGGCTGCTCTGTACCAGCAGAAGTTGTGTCTTCATCCTCATCTTCCAGTGAAGGGAAGTAGCAATTACACAACTAATTGTGCCAGTGTTTGGTGTGCTCTATATACAGCAGCCCAGAGTTGCACTTGTGTGCCAGGCAGATCACTGTGGATCACTACTCCATCAGAATCTGCAGAGAGCCACAGGAATCCAAATCAAATCAAACTACAGGTAATGCATACCATAATGAAACAACCTAAATGTGTAAGCCTTTGAGATTTTACAAAGGCAGATGTATGTTTAGCTCTAATGACGTCTACCCGGGTATTCCCTTTGCTACTGGTCTTCCAGTGGTCTGGATCAGAGGTGGTGTTGTTAGGCTGTCGGCTGAGCAGAGGTCAAATGTTTTAAACTCTTACAAATGGGATAGATGAAATTTATGTGTGGGAATCCAGGCTGCTGTGTTGGGGTAAAGCTGCTGTGCATTGAAATGTCACTTGGTGATTTCTTTCCTTTCCTGATGCAAAATTTTATCAAAGTGAGAGACAACCATGAGCCTGTTAGATCCATAATTGCACCTACATGAAAAGTTCATCTTAAGTACAATAAATCCACCATTTGTCAATTGTGACATTAGACAGTTAATGAATATTTAAATGACCCATTCAGTCACTCTGTAATTTCTCCCACATCAAGTCTTTCTTTCATTGCTGCTGCCATGTTACTTTTTCACAGACAGATGTTCTCAAATTTACTATGATTGCAAAAAAGTTCTGACTCTAACAAAAAAAAGTTAGGAAGATGTCTACTGTTTAGTTGATGTTATGACAAATCATAGTAATGGGGATAAAATGAAGATGGGCTGACTGTCTTTCATGAAGACAACAGGTCATCGAGTCCTTATAGAAACAGAGCAAGAGTTTGGTACACAAGTTGGATTTGTTCCAGGTGGGAGTTGGACTCTGGCAGGGCCTTTACAGAGAGAACAAGGGTTTTGGCTCAGTGGTGTCAGGGTTTCATCTCTGCTTTTCGTGGATGGTGTGTCCTGCTGGGATTGTCGAGTGGGGATCTTCAGCTCTCTCTGGAGAGGAGCATGCAGCCGAGTGTGAAGAAGCAGCAGCAATGAAAATCAGCAACTTCAAATGTGACATCATGATTCTCAGCCACAAAGGTGTGAAACCTCTTCTCGGCAGCAGTGAGGTGCTGCCTCAAGAGGAGGAGTTTAAGTATTTCAGCTTCTGTTCAAGAGTTAAGGTGAATGGAGAGAAGACTGGCACAGAGTCTGAACCCTGCGCATCCACCTGTCAGTCTGTTGTGATTCTTCTTCTTCTTATTATTATTATTATTATTATTATCAGCATGTGTCAGAGCCCTAATGTAAACAGAGTAATGTAGCTTCAGATAAACTCCAGCTTTTCATCGATCCAGAGAGCCAGACTCAAGTCGCTGTATCAAAACCTAAAACTGGATTTGGACATGATGGAGGACATGATGATGACTGCTGATAATAAGTTGTCATAAACCTTAAATGAGCTAGCAATTTCTTTTCAAGCTTTAAGAGACTGACGTAAATGTGACTTTGTTAGACACAAACTATTTAACTCAGAGAAGGATGCTTAAATGGAAGAGGAGAGCTGTTAAAAAATATTACAATAAAAAAGAAATGTAGCTCAGTTAAGGCAAGATGGTTATGCAGAGGGAGAACTGATATAAATAATCAAGTCAATATGGGTATTAGCACTGCAAACACTGTCAATTAGGAAGACCTACATTTAAATATTCAAAAAGGGTCCAATAATTTTATGTCTGTCAATTAAGATCTGACATTACGCACATATTTTTTTTCCACAAAACATTGCCATCTTGAAATAGATACATTACAAATGTGTGTATTTTCTGTGGCTCCAGTGGTGTTTGTTGCTCAACAGGTAAACATATAAAATACTGGCTTTCCTCTCAGCTAAAATCTAAACTACCAGTTTTTCATTCAATATGCTGTACTGTGTTTATTCTTGATAAAGGTTAAAAATGAATTGTGGAGCAGCTTTTTAATGTCATTGAATCACCACTGTGTTTTGTTAAATGTTAGTAGAAATGCCAACGATTCATTAATCTGGTGTTTTTTTATATGTCAGCTGAGTAATTATGGATTTACTGCTCACTAGGTTTTGAAAATCTGATGTTTATTCAGCACCAGTAAAGACAAGAACTTTTCATTAAGTTCCAATATGACATCAACATACTTTTAATACTTCTGCCTGATGACATTTAAGTGTTTGCATCCATTTCAGTTTACACATATAAATACAAAAACACGATTCTTTAAAACCACCCCCAATCTGTCACTGAAGTATGAGCAGTGAAGTGTACATGAGGACAGACAGGAATATCTGGAGCTTGAAAGAAATAAAAACCATTAGTACTGCATCTTTCCACTCCTCCATCTTCTGCCACTTTTCCAGGACAACGTCATGAGTGCAAGAGTCTAGGAAGCAGGAGATCCTGCCATCTTTGCTCATCCAGCACCTAATAAGGGACAAGACACAAGCTCCCAACCAAACCAAATATAATCTCTCAATTGACCCCTGGGTCCTGAGGCCTCGCTCAGATGGTTGATCTCTTCACTTTAGGAAGCTACTCATTCCCATCCTGGTCCAGAGTAGGCTGGGAATCCAGAAGTGAACACCACAGTTTTAACAAATGGGTACTATTTCCATGAAACCAACTTGAGCATCAGATTGAGAAGGATTTTTTATGAATATTACCCTTTTCTGAAGGGTATTATTCATAGAAAAGCTGGGTTGCTGGGTTTCTGTGCTGTGGAACGAACGATGAAAAGGGTGAATAATTTAACATGTTTATGTTTTAGACATTTTCATACAATAACAAGGATGACAAAAGAAAGAAAAATGGTTAAAGAGCACATGAGATTAATGGGGGAAAAACAGACAACTGGAAGGAAGAAAAAAAATATTATGGTGAAGAAAGGGGAGGGAGTGATGAGACTTAAAGAGAAACTGAGCTCTAAAACTGAAGACGAAGCAGAGAGGAGGGACAACGAGGTGGAGAAGAACAACGATGACAAATCTCCCTGAATGAGAGCCAACGTGAGTCTAATACTTCCTCTATCAGCCAGCAGCACTTCTCTGACAAATCACTTAATATGCAAATAGACCTGCATTTATTCCAATATGAAATAACTGTGTCACGTAAACCGACGCAGGAAACACACGCGCACACACACAGAGACAGAGACAGAGAGAGAGACAGACAGAGAGACAGGTGGTTTATTCATCTGCTGTACCTGTTAAATCCATTAATGTATATTTTTCAATTCAATTCTATTTATATAGCGCCAATTCATAACAAACGTCGCCTCGAGGTGCTTCACACTGTAGGGTAAAGATAAAACAGTGTTACAAGGAAAATCCCAACAATCCCCTATGAGCAAGCAATTGGCAACGGTGGGAAGGAAAAACTCCCTTTTAACAGGAAGAAACCTCCGACAGAACCAGGCTCAGGGAGGGGCAGC
>JAOWBL010069917.1:5720-18657 GCA_028564865.1 Zenarchopterus dispar
ACACACACACACACACATATACACACACACTTACCTGCCCCGGTCGTTCAGTGCAAACACCAGTAAGAAGCCTTCTCCTGATCTCATGTACTGCTCCCTCATCGCACCAAACTCCTCCTGACCTGCTGTATCCAAGACTGGCACGCACACACGCGCACGGACACACACACACAATGGATTAGATAAAGAATATCTCGTATAACAAACCAAAACTGAATAGTTTACATCTGAAAACCAGCTCAGAACTCACTTGTAGAGTTAAGTTAATGGCTGGCAGTTTTTAACGCATTTAAAAATAAAATGTATTAAAAACTGTATGTGAAGAAGTCAGTGAATATATTATTAAGGAATTTGACTGTAATTCATGTTTTTGTTCAGTGTACCACATACTGCTGTCATACTGGTTCACTTGAGAGCATAAAAACACCCAGTGTTGTCTGACAAAGTTTTATCTTTGGATTAACGTCAGAGGGGACATCTGCTGTTCTGAAAGACATTTTAACTGTCTGATTAAGCACATTTGTCCACTTCACAAACCTTGAAAGAAAAATGCAAAGGCAGCAACGCATTACTTCTAGTTTTGACATTTATTCCAGCTTGTTTTCAGCACAGAAACTGTGACATGGACTTACCTATACTTGAAAATGTACAACAATTCAAGCCATTACTTATTTAAAGAGAAAATTTGATTTAAAGGAAACTCTGTCTCTCTCCACTGCCTCTAAGGGGAAACGTAAGACTAACACAGTCATGTGCAAAACTTAAAATACTCAATTTTAATTTGGTCATAGAAGATCTAAGTGTTCAGAAAATACAACCTCAGATAAAAGGACAACATGGCTTTTTCACCTTGCCATTATTTCACAAAAACAAAACCAAGAAGAGAACTCAGTTAACCAATAAGTATCCCCCCCAAACTGACGAAGTGATCATCAGCAGATGTTCAGTTCTCCATAAAAGCATATGTTTTGATAGTTTGCTGGTTTGGAGCATTTAAGTGTGGGTCTTAACCCAACGCCAAGTGGGGAGGACATCAGGAATGAACTTAGAGAAGGAAGTGTTGTTACACACCAATCTGGAAAGGCTACTTTTTGTATATTTCAATGTTCTACAGTAAAAAATGTTACTGAAAATTGGAAAAGACAACTGCTAATTTTCCACACATCTACACAGAGTTCCCGCTGCTGAAGGAAACATCTACACAGAGTTCCCGCTGCTGAAGGAAACATCTACACAGAGTTCCCGCTGCTGAATTATCATTTTGCATCTGTGTACGTTTTTACAAAAAGAAGATTAAATGACGGGGTACTAACTTTTGCACAACTGTATACCTAATGACCGAAATTAAACTGAACAAATTTGTTTTGCACATTTACCATTTGTTCCAGTCGAATGTGCACGATGAATCACAGAAGAGTGAAGAAACACCAACGTGACCCACTCTGCTCTGACAACACTGGCCCAGTACAAGTCCCAACAAGGCAGTGAAACTTGGAGCGAGCAAACATCGCTTGTGTCATATCTTTGCTTTTAAAGAACGTCTTTTACACGCCCTGCAGTCAGTCATTGTGAGTAAGAGAATGATTCACAAATTCACGCCCTTACTGTCCAGCCGGGTCTCCTTCCCGTCCACAGTACATATCTTGGTGTAGGAGTCCTCGATGGTGGGGTCGTAGTCTGACACAAAGTAGGACTGGAAGACACAATCAGAGTCAAAAACTCACAAGGTTTACACAGACAAGGCAGGCGAGAAACAAATATCTGTTAAAAATCTAGGACCTGTCAGCTGCCGGTATTAATTGGGCTTCCCAGTTAGAAGAAACGGGTCTCATGTTATTGTGAAAGTTGAAATAAGAAACAAATGAGAGAACTGAGGGAAAAATGCTTGGAACAAAATGCTCAACTAAATTCAATTCAAGAATTACTTTTAGGTGAGTCACTCGCCACAGCCCACTTACAAGACTTCAACTGATCTTTACCTCATTTACTAGTTTAATCACTGTAAATAACCAGGAAGCCTACCATTTACTGCAACTTTAGCTGATACAGTGTCAAACATTTTAAAAGGAGACATATTATGCACTTTTTAAAAAGGATGACACAATCGGTAAGAAGAATCCCAGTTCCTCTACTAACTAGTAGGGTTTAGATCCAGACCTGCAGTTTCTTTACTAACAACTACAGTCTGGATCCAACAGTAGTTCATCTCCATTGACCTCCATATTAAAATGTCCAACTTTACATCAAAAATTAACATTTATACTACTTGGTTGGCCTGAGAAAGGCTTGTGGGTGAAGCTCAGCAAAGCAGCGATCTTCACCCCTACTTGAAGGCCACCAACCAGGGCTAACTAGAGGACACTACCAGGACTTCTTCTCAGTTCATCGGCTTTTATTCTTAGCAGCTGTCGGGTACTCTGGGGTAATTTCTGGACACCTCTGAGATGACTACCTACACGTTTGAAATCAGCTGCTCATTTTGTAGTTTGGTTGCCTGGAGATCTAGACTGCCACACTTGGTCGACATGCAGACCACCACGACCAGCAGGTCCCAGAGGGGCACCGCCAGTCATCATTTCAGGTCTGCCAGCACTCACTTTGAACATCACATCAGCTGCGACATCTGAAATGAGGATGTTTTAGACAGACCATAGGTCAACAGCAGATAGGCCACTACGCTGAACAAAAGCTAACTTGTGTTCCAGGTGGCCCACGTGCCCACCTGCTGCGCCTATTTTCCCATTTTGGGGAGAGTGCTTCTGAAGCTTCTTTCTTCCTCGTACTGGATGCTGTCATGTTTTAAACAGGAAGTACAAACAGGCTTGGAAACCAGCTGGAACTCCTCCACCTTATGTGAATCAGAGCTGGCTGTTTCAGCTTGGCGGATTTCACAAGTGCTAAACTCTGACGCTAATTAATATCATCCATTCCTTTCAAGTCTGCCCAAACATCCTCATGACAAGGGTCACTATTGAAATGACATCTGAAAAGCATGCTGCCACAGCTGAAACCAGGACCAGCAGAAATGAAATCAGGACTAGCAGAGATGAAACCAGGACTAGTAGTGATGAAACTGAGACTAGCAGAGATAAAACTGAGGACTAGCAGTGATGAAACCAGGACTACTAGTGATGAAACCAGGACTAGCAGTGATGAAACTGAGACTAGCAGAGATAAAACTGAGGACTAGCAGTGATGAAACTAGACAAGTAGAAATGAAACCAAGACCAGAAGAAGATGAAACTGAGACTAGCAGAGATGAAACCAGGACTTGCAGAGATGAAACCAGGACTAGCAGAGATGAAACCAGAACTAGTAGTGATGAAACCAGGACTAGCAGAGCTCCACGTGGACTTGTGTCACCTGCTGTGCTACTAGCGGTGTTAGCACTGTTGTTGGCCCAGTCCCCTGGCGTCACGACCTTACTGATTGCAGGTCCCAACAAACATCCACATGGAAGGATCCTGAAATGATCCACCATGGATCATGGTGTCTTTAGGTCATCCTCAACAGAGGAGCTGCCGACCTGCCTTTTTAGCATGATCTCCTGTTTCTAAGTTAAAACGTTCCTGCAAACATGTGAAACAGGATTTCCTGTTTTTATACACTGTTTTGATGGTGAAATCAGAAAGGACAGCTGTGTTTAGCCTAGTACAAGCTGCCTGCTCTTGGCTAAGCTTCATCATCGGACCAGCCCATGACCCATCAGAGTGGTATGTTAAAACAACAAAATTATCTTTAAAAGATGAACGTCTATGTTCTGTCTTTATTCGCGACTCAGATGTCATGACAGCTGGACAGTCGCTGCGCCCTACCTGTAATTATAAATATTTGGTTTGTTTTACATAATTTTACCTGATAAAGTACTTACATTTCCCCCCATACAGTCACCATGGATGTAAAATCCAACAATGGAGACAAAAAAAAATTATTTTTTTGTACCAGACTGCAAATATGTGTATTTCTACTACTAAGTTGATTGACCCGCTTTTGGGCCCTGTTGCTAATGATCTGTAGAAGAACTGCAGTTTTTCTTGATTCCCTGTTGGCTTCAGCCTGAAAGCTGGAATCTTGGGACTGTGACGTCACAAACCCCTACAAATTTAAATGACACGCGGAACGGGTATATTTTCAGACACGCGCTCAACCACGGCCAAACGACTCGGATGTGTTCTGTCGGAGGTTTTGATTTGTTAATATCTTCACACATCAACTTATATACACTCGGAATCCAAGAAAAAAAGTTCGGTCTTTCCGGAAAACAGGCTCTTTTTTTCCGCCAGGCCTACCTGGATGAACTGGATGGTCAGAGCGCTCTTCCCCACTCCTCCTCCTCCCACCACCACCAGCTTGAATCGTTCCTCTTCTCCGCTCATTTTCAGTTGGGATTTGTTAATCTGAAGCTAAATCGAGTCCCTTTAGTCCACCGGTGGACAAACCAAACGGCTACCAGGTCCGAATCCGAGCCGTATCTCTGAAAAGTTAGCTCAAGTTCTTCAAAGTGGAGCTCGCTTTCTCCGGCGGTACTTTCTTCTTTAAGCGGGCGACCACAGCGTTCCGAGCCACACCTGAGAGCCAAAGTCCCGCTCAAATTCCTCACGCAAGACTTCTAAAACACGCACACCTTGCGAGATAAATCTGCGTTTAGGTGTAATCTGAGTCGCGAGCTTTCCTCGAGTTTTTCGGCTCTTTTCGGGGCCTCCGGCAGCGTCGAGGGCGGAGCTGCTTCCTCCTTCCTGGACAAAGCTCACCGGGTCCGGTCGCGGGGACGTCCAGAGAGCCGCCGGTGTGCGCGTCTTCCCTTCTCCGCGAACTGCTCCCCTCCGCGGCTCCTTCCGCTCATTAACACCGACTACCGAGCAGCCCGGCCGCCGCTGCAGGCGTCTCTCCTTATTTGGTCATCGGGCGGAACGTCCGTGACATCATTTCTGTTCTCACGGGACGTAAACGCCGCCGAAAGTCGGAAAACTTCGGGATTTCGGATCCCGGCGGTTATCGTCCCGCGGCCGAACAAAAACCTGGCAGGGTTTGGTCTTAAACGGGCCTGTTTTGATGGGAAAGTGACGGCGTTACGTCACAGCAGACGGAGGAGGTGGTTGTGAAATTGTCTTTAGAAATCATAACCACAGCATTACACTTTAACACAGATGTGGCCAACGCTGCGCATCTGCACCCCCAGGCAACGCAAACCAGTTCCAGCTGGAAACGGCCCAGACTGTCAAACCTGCGGCCTGAAGGCGTGAAAACGTCTTCAAAAGTTTCGTGCAATGGAAATAATGAAATAAATAACAACTGCTAACGGTGATGACTTTTAGAAAATCTGTTGACGGACAAATATGGCTGAATACAGTAGAGTCTGATTTTTTTTTTTTTTTTTTTTTTTTTTTTTTTTTTTTTTTTTTTTAGTGGTAGAAGTTTCAATTTCATTTTAGGGGATATTTTATTATTTTTAGGAAGTGTTGTGTAGCTCCTACTTCCTCAGTAAAACCACCCAAAGTGACTGGACTCCGGCTTTATTCATCTCTGCAACAACTGCATCTAGCTTAATAAGAGAAGATCAACCTTATTAATTCTTCTAAAGACGTTGTTGTGCCAGTCTAGAATAAATAAAGGCTAGGGAAATATACACAATTACAGAAATAAAAACTGAACAAGAATACAAAATGCAAAGTGTCTAAGTGTGTGTTTGAGTGTGTAAAGTGTCAGAGTGAATGTGGAGAGTAGTGCCTAAAAAATAAAATAAGTACAAAATGTACAATTTTGCAGAGATATTGCACTTGAGTGTAATGATGATATTGACAGTCTGGTAATATTGTACATAAAATTGAGTAGGTCCATTAATTATGCATGTACGTATCCCTCCTGCAAGAGGAATTCTACAGGTTGAATTCTACAGAACTTCACCTCCTGTGAAGTTCTGTGGTGTACCTTGATGGTCTCAGAAACAACTGACGGTGCTCTGACAGGATGTCTGTGTGGCATGTAGGAGGTGAGAGTGATGTCATGATACTGAGCAGTTTCCTCAGCATCCCCCTCTCTGACACCTACACCACAGACTCCACCTCAGCACCCAGGAAAGAGCCCTCGTCTTCTTCTAACAACAGTCCATGAACATCTGGAACTCAGGAGACCACCTAATGCAGTTTTGCAGCTTCTCAACAATTCTGGGTCTTCTTTGTCCTGTCACTTGTCCAGTTTAGCTCCTGGACATCCCCAACCATGGCGCCATGCTTGTAACGGATGCAGTATGTGGTTGCTGAAAGATGCAAGAGCTTTAACCTGCATTGGTAGACAGAGTGACCAACAGTGGTCTCAGACAGAGATTTCCAGAGCGTTCCTGATTTCATGACAGAATCCAGACTGTTTCTGATACTGAGCTGTTCCAGGTCCCGAAGACCACAGATTTCCAAATAATGTTCCTCAGCATAAGATTGTGACTACTGAATATCTCATGATCTACAGTACAGAATATTGTCAAAACATTCAGAGAATCTTCTCTACTGTAGGTGAGATATGTAGTCTTCAAAATCTTATGCTGAGGAACATTATTTGGAAATTCCTTCACAATATTCAGGCAGTTTTTTGCCCATCTTTGCTTCTGACAGACTGTTATTCTGTGTTTTGTTTGTTTTTTTTGTCTGTCCAATAATGTCAACAACCTGCTGATAATTAACGATTAATTAATGACCTGATCAGTCAAAAATGTTCCTCCAGATGTTTCTGGTTAGAACCACCTGCCTTTTTCTGTCCATCTTCCAGGTTTTTTTGTTTTGTTTTGTTTTTAGATGCCTTGCTGCCATCAAATTCAGCATTAGCTTTTATTTTTCATGAAAAGATCAAATACTTTAGTTTTAACATTTGATGTGTTTTCCAGTGTTATATCACAAGTAAAATATGACTTTATGAGATTTGAAAATGTTTTTAGTTCAACTTGACTGTTCTGGGTTTTTACTTGTCAAAGATAAAATTGTCTTAAAGTTGTTTCTCAGCCACGTGTGTTACTGTTGGCTTGAAGGTGAATACGTGTTTGATAAAACTCAAAACAGCATCTCTTCACTCTCTGAGACCCAAAAAAGTTGCTAAAAAAGACTTTTGCTTTTAAATCTTTAATCATCAATAAATACAATTCAAGCAGTTGTGACAAAAGTCTGTTAAAATAACTGAATCTTACAAAAGGAAAGTTCACAGCTGTCAGTCTGTAATAAACAGGATGCACTTATGTGGGTGTTTTTTTGTCAGAATAGTTCTTATATTCAACTCTTTAATAAATACATAAATAGAGGAGAAGGTTTCTTTCAGCATGTTTGTGGATCACGTGAGTGGGTTGTTCGCTTTGGACAAACATGGACAAACATGTCCCTCAGCACTTGTACGGCAGTGCAGGCATTCCCATCCTCACTGGATGAGCAAACAGCCCCCCCAGCAGTACCCTCTCCCCCCAGTCCAGTAGTTTGTTCAGAGTGACATTGATCGGCGACAGCAGACCCAGCTCCTTCAGCTCCGACTCCTTCACCTCGGTTCTGCAGCGCCCGCTGCGGGAGTGGGCCCTACCGCGGCTCCGTGTCCCCTCCTGTGGCCGCTCCACCGTCCCCCTGCCGTGGACAGAGATGGTTTTGGATGTGGGGGTGTCTCTTGATAGCTGGCTGCTGCTTGTTGGAGGAGGAGGGCAGGTTCCCGGAGGTGTCAAAGAGAGCGTGAGGCTTTTCCGTTTCTCCAGCAGAGAAGCAGAGGCTGATGGGAGCTGTAGTTGTGTGGGTCTCGGTGCTGGTTTGGTGGGCTCGCAGGGGCTAGAAACTGGTGCCTCGCATGTCTTCTGGCTGCACCGCTGGTTTTGACAGAGGCTCAGATCAAGAGTACAGAGTTTGTGCTGCTGGTTTCCACCTGAAAGTGAGAGCGTCTGTGGTGTCGAGTCCTTGTGACGCGAGTCTCCAGCGACTCTGTCCCCCCCCTCACAGCTGTGGGTTTGACTACACCAAGGGCTCGTCACTCTACCATCGATGACTGGAAGGACACTGTCTTCCTGATGCATGAAGAAGTCACTGCCGGGGGTCCTCTGGCTCAGAGCCCCCTGAAAGTGCTGCAGCTGACCCAAGAAGTTGAAGTTCGGGGAGATGGAGGGCCGGCGCTCTTTCACAAACCTTATAAAGGGGACAGACAAGATGTGAATTAGAACTACAAGTGAGCCACAGCTCACACAGTAACTCTGTGCTACCATCACAGCAGCGTTGGAGCGAAGACAGAAGAAAGACGTGCTGAGTCAAACATGAACATGTGCAGCAGCTGGGTCACAAACAGCTGAAGAACAAGTGTTTAAGAAGACCCGACAAGCTTTTCTTCTCCATGAATGGGACTCAAAACATCACCTGATTTTCACACATTTCAAAAGGGAAAAAAGGAAAGTAGATTTGTAGCTACAATCCCAACTAAAAAAAAAGTCTGGACATTCTCCATTAAAAAATAATAATAAAATCAATGATTTGCAACTTATTCTATGCACAATAGAACATAGAAAGCATGTCAAATGCTTAAACTGAGGAAACACATCTTAAGAAAAAAGAACATCTGGAACTGAGGAGACCAGCTGATGGAGTTTTGGTGAGGAAGGTTGTTTCATTCTGGTCTGACAGAAGATCCTGAATTTTTTTAACAGCTTTAATCTTATTTGTCCTATTTTTCTTTTAATGATTCTCCCGATGCTTTTGGCTGGTGAAACATCTTGAGTCAGGTCCAACCACAGACTGTAAAATTACAGGACAAACCCTCGGTGGTGTCACTCACAGGTTTTCTGAGGAGGACTCTTCCCTTCCCCTGGTTTCCAAAAAGAATTTTCATTCACATTCACAGTTTTCCAGGTTGACTCACTCACTTTTAATTGACTTTTACTTCAGAGAGCACAGAGGTGTTTCTGGATCATGCTTTGAGCTTTAACCTGCACTTGTAGATGGAAGAGACAACTGTGTTCTGAGAAAGTGATTTCTGGAAATGTCCCTGAGTCCACACCCTTATTTCATCACCTAGTCCTGTCTAATATTAACCCAGTGCTGTCTGAGGACCTAAAAGATTCATCCAGCACTGACCATTGGCCTCGCCCCAACCACACAGAGATTCCTTCAGATTCTCTGTATCTTGTGATCATACTATGACTTCAGGATGGTGAGAAATTCAATCACTTTTTTTCAAAATTGAGTAGACACAGTTATGTCAACTCAGAGTGGAGATATAAAAAAAAAGACCTAATTAAGGGTGAAGAGATGAAAATATTCAACTTGGTTACTTCTTCAGTGAAAAAAAACGATGTCCCACATTTGTTGGTAAAAAGACCAGCAGATGTCCTGACATTTTCCTGCTGGTGTAGCTCAGAGATCGTTTTTCTGTCTCTACCCGTGTTTCTGTACAAGTATGAGGTGAATTAGGGGTCACCTCTTAGTAAATGTACAGACACATTTCCAGGAAGAGGAGTTACATCAGAGCCAGTGGCCCCAGGACAAAACTTTGAGAAGGAACAGACGCAACTCACCTTCATCCTTTATATCAGAACAAAATTAAGAGAAGCTGTCACAAAATTGTTTCAGATTGTTGTGTGTTGACAGCATAAGCAAAAAAAAAAAAAAAAAATTTACAAAAGTTGTTTATTTCCTCATATTCACACCCCGTCTGGCAACAATGAGGGACTTCTTGTTTGTTTTCTATTAAACTTATCTAATTTAAACTTTACCTAGAGGGTGAATTATATATTATAAACCAGAAACATATTTATAGTCTTGTGATTGACATATTGTGGGCGTGGTCTATTTGTTCCAGCTATTCACAACATGAAGTTGTGAAGTATGAGATAAATGAGGCTTCAGAAACACTCATCAGAAAACCTTAGTGATATCACAGAGGATTTATCCAGTACAGGAAGATAACAGTCACATGATCTCCTATTTATGATTTATAATTTCACAAACTTTTCTCACCAGATTAAAAATTGTTGTCTTTTAGGACATTAGGATGTTAGGACATGTGTCTGTGCAGACTAAGTTAGTTTAAATAGTCTGTCCTTCGGTAACTACAGTGGTCTGCTGTACCTGTATGCATCATCCAGGTTCATTTCCAGGCTGTACATGATGTAGGCTACAGCCATAGCCGGAGAACGAGAGATTCCTGCTGCACAGTGCACCAGCACCGACGCCCCAGAGGACATGGCTGCATCTGAAAACACACCAGATGGAGACGGTTAACAAAGCTGCACAGAGAGACTACATTCAGCAGATAACCGTACTTTGAGTTAACACAGAGTATGTCTGTGTCTGTGTGTGTGTGTGTGTGAGTGTGGTCCTGACCGATGAAGTGTAACGCCTGTGGGATCCAGGGCAGCAGGTCGTCCCACAGGGAGTCATCAATGGGGATGCGAAGATATCTGGAGCGCGGCAGGAATGAAGGCTGGGGGCTGCAGCGGCTCACACTCAGAACGTAGGAAATACCAAGAGAGGCCAGCTGGTCCTAAACACACACACGCACACACACACAGAAAGAGAGAGAGAGAGAGTTTACATTAATGCAACTACAAAACTTGCTTCGACGGCACTCAGAGTTCAGGGCGATCCCCAGAGGGAGGACTGGGATCAGTCCTGAGAGGACTAGTTAAATCAAATTAGATGAGAGCGATTTCTGATCTGAGCCTGTTTACGGGCCAGTGCAGCTGAGGAATGCCGTAAACTGATATGTGAAGTCACATGTGATGTACAATTAAAACCACTCTTTTCACAACAACATAGAAAATCTCAAATCTGGACTATATCATTTTGTTTTGACCTACAGTAGAAAAGACAAAGAAGATTGAAGATAACTACCATCACACTACCATCATGCAGTTTTGTTTCTTTTTCTCCCTCTCTTTCAGGCCCTCTGGTGCAACACCTCTAACACTGTCTCTACTTTAATCCAATGGAAAACAGACCACGCCCCTGGTATTCAACATGAGGAGCTACAGCTCTTTACCAAGGGCTTACGTGATGCTAAAGATGCTAAATCAGATCATTTTAATGTGCTGCTGCCACGTGAGAGAAACTATTCCTAAAACAGCCTACAATGCTAGCCTACATAAGTTCACTACATTAAAAAATGGAACAAATTTGTCTCCCAAAAGCCTCCAACTTATTTGTAAAGCCTAATAGTGAATTACCATTGGTAACAGCTGACAGCAGTGGAAACAGCTACTTCATCAGTGGAATCAACAGTCAGCCAAACATTGACCTCCATGTTAAAAAAAAAGTTCAACTTTACAGCAGAAATAAGCACATTTAGTTTTACAAAAAAAACAAAAAAAAACTGACCCCTCAGAGTTGTCATGGATGGGAAATCAAACGAGTGAGACCAAAACGTTTTGGTTTTTTTTTTTTTGTTTTGTTTTTTAAACCAGGCCGTAAATGCGTTTATTTCTTCTCTAAAGTTGAAGATGTTAACATGGAGATTAAAGGAGACTGACTCACGTTTGGAGCCTCCCTCTAGCGGTCAGTCGAGGAACTGAACTGAAGTGAGTGTGTTGACGTCTGTCAAGAAGCTTCTGACTGGAGAGCCTCTGTTCCCGAATCTCTGTGTTGTGAAGAGGGTGTTCAGGGTCGCCCATGATCTTCTTCATTGTTTGACGTACCCTCCTTTGCACAACCATCTCCAGGAGCTCCAGAACAGTCCCGGAAAGAGCCAGTTTCCTCATCAGTTTGTATAAGTCACTGGCTCTGATGGTGCTCCCCCAACAGATGACTGCAGATGTAACCGAACTCTCCATAACAGACTTATAGAAGACAGACAAAATCTTGCTGCAAATGCTGAAGGATCAACGTTTTCTTAAGAAGTAAAGTCTGAACTTTCTCCTAAAAACCATCCGTGTGGCATCTCCAGTCCCATCTGTTGTCCTGACGAACACCGAGGTATTAATGCTCCACCACCACAGGTTTTCCCATGATGGTAAAACTTAATCCCGACTCTCCTAAAATCCACAATCATCTCTTTTGTCTTGTTCAAGATGAGATGATTGATGATTGAAGAGGTGGGCATTTTCTAGCTGTCCTCCAGGCGTGTTTGTTTCCTCTCTGGATGACATCTGTTCAGTAATGATGCAGTCTCTGCTACAGACTGACACTGTTCCGAGGTTATTGGAATGCACTAAAAGTTTCTTCTGCAGAGGAAGGAATATTTAACTCAACAGTGCTGCTTTTTTCTATACTTGAGCGACGCAAATGAAAAATGAGTTGCGCAGATTTGAAGATGCTGCACATCCGTGAAGTGTTTACAGTGAGTGCACGTGTGGGCATCTGCAGAGAGCCTCCTGCGGTTGGCCCTACCTGCGTGACGTCATTCTCAGCTCCCAGGTAGAGCCGCGGCAGGATCACGCTGAGTGGGGGTCGCTCCGCCTCTGTTTCCCGAGACCAAACCATCTGTGCACAAACACGCATACTCACGTTAACAAAATCACGCAGGTTTGTTTCTCTTGCAGCTCCAATCACGTGATCAGAGTTGTGCATAAATGAACAAAATCGCTTTTAATTTCTAATGCGCCCAGATCAGTCCCCACGGTGAATATTTCCTGCAGTCACATAACAGATCGTAGACAAATATCCACTGATTTTGAGAACATGCAGTTTTTACAGCAAAGAGTGATATTTTCTCATGCACATCGTGACTTTGTGGCTGAAAGGTGAACTCACGGCGCTCTCCTCGGCAGTCCTCTCTTGGATCAGGACCAGGGGTTGGTGTCGCAGCTCTGCAGCAGATGTGGTCTTGTTGTTGCGTCGGATCCGAACTCTGTCCAGCGCGGCTGCCTCGTCCCCGTCCTCCTCCGGTCTCTGAGCGATGAGCTCATCCTCATCCCCACAATAGATCACTCCTGCATGATGTCATCCCCAGCCAATCAGCATCGAGTCCGGGGAGCGAGGGGTGTGTGTGTGTGTGTGTG
>JAOWBL010069918.1:0-18654 GCA_028564865.1 Zenarchopterus dispar
GAGTCGAAAGGCAAAGCTCTTGATTTACCAGTCAGTCTATGTTCCTACCCTCACCTATGGTCACGAGCTGTGGGTCGCGTCCAAAAGAACAAGATCGCGGATACAAGCGGTGGAAGTGAGTTTCCTCTGTAGGATGTCCAGCCTCTCCCTCAGAGATAAGGTGAGAACCTCGGCTCCTCCACATAGAGAGGAACCAGGTGAGGTGGGTCGGGCCACTCAAGATAATAATACGGTTAATACTGTTTGAATTATCATAACTTATAAGTTTAGTTTGAATGAAAATGTACCTCGCGATCACTTACAGAAATGCAGAAGTGAGATGTCGTACTGAAGCCTAACTTTGATTTCTTTCCTGGAGCAGCCACGAGGTAGCGCAGAGGTTCGGCCACGGTTCTCAGGGCGTAGTGGTTATCCCTGCCGATGTTCTCCTTCTCAAACCAGTAGCAGTCGGAGTCATAGGTGTCAACTTTCTCCAGCTGTCAACACACAACACAACATGCTAACAACAGTTTGTTTTAAACACAAGACAGAAATATGCACACACATAACAATAATAATAATAATAATACCACCAATACATTTTAATTATTAAAAACACCTTTCAGAGCGCTCAGGGACAGTTACAAAAAAAAAAAAACCAACCCAGGAGAGGAATAGCTTAAAGTGTTAGCAAAATACCAAAAAGTTAATATAAAATACTGAACTAACAAAACAACAGCTTAAAACTGCAAATGCATTGTTTTGTTTTGTTTTTTATGTGTCATATGACACTTTTTTTTTTTAATTATATTTACCTCCAGGTGATTTTCGCCGGCCCTCGATATGTAATATGTGTTGTCGTAATAGAAGTGAAAAGCCATCTTGGTTGTACCACGGTTTATGATTTTCACCTTCGTGCCTGAGGGTAGAAGCAACACATTCACTCATACATCCACGCTGATTTAATTAAAAAAGAAAAAGAAAGTTTGTTGGTTTTTGTCACTCCCACCTTTCCTGCTGTCTCAGCTCAAAAACAGTTTTTCCTTTATCTGACTTTCTCCATATTAATTTATGCTTCACCCATGTATAAAAATATCATAAAACCTGCATTCAAACCCTTAATTCATGAGAAACATCGTTATTTCTGAAGGTACGTTCATTTCTTACCACCAACTTGAGAGTCGATCACGCAGAGCTGTGGTTTATCTGGTTGGTCACTGAACGTCCGGACCTCCAAATATTTCCCATCGTTCGTCTTCAGAAGATGCTCCATCCTGGGTTTATTTTGCTTTTTGTTTTTTCCTGTGATGTTCAGGCACAAAAATTGAAATTGAGAAGACTACAGATTATGTCAGTGTCTCCACATTATATGAATAAATGAATTAAATCTGTCAGGTTCTGCAGCAGAGACCAGGAGGACACTTGGAGGCTTTTTTTCCCCAAAAAACACGAGATAAACAAACCTGATCACTCTTGTGTTTGAGTATCTGCTACTTAAATGTTTTGCAATTCAAAGAAGGACATTTATACAAAATAAGAGAAATGGTTTGAGTCATTGCAGCTGTGCAGCCTTTCAGTTTGAGAACTTGGGGAACAAACAATAAACATTACTGAAAATAAAAGTGAAATATTTGCATGCTGCACACAAGAGGGAACTTATCTGATTTTAAAAATAAATAAATAAAAACAGTCATAACTTCCTCTAAATTCCCGAAGCTGTGCCAGCTTTTCCACATTAAATAAATAAATAAATACATGCAGCAGAGACCAGCAGGATACTGGGAGTTTATGCTGTTGCCACTTTTCTATTATGGGAGGAAATTTATACCTGAGGATTAAGAAAAAAACAGGTTTCCCCTTTCAGGCTGCAAAACCACGTGACTGACCGGGATCTCTTTTTAAATCCTGGATACGCTATTTATATTCAGCACTTTAAATGCTAAAAGGTAAAGTGTGATACACCAGACAGCTACTTTCAAAACATTTTCCTCCGCTCAATTGCTGACTAAGATAATTTCACACCTGCAGGGTACGAGTTTTAAAGCCCCCCCGGGCCCCCCCGGAGCTAAAAACTGCAGCAGAAAGTGATAATCAACCCATCACCAGGTGAATAAAGGAGCGCTTTAGGTCTCACCTTCAGGGATGAAGTCCTCCGAGGCTGAGGTGAGGCTCCGTGGACGGGAAGGTGCCGCGGCTGCGTTTAAGTAGCTGCACATCGGCGCGCTGACGCACGCGTTTCCCGTGTGAAATTCCTGTTTTGGGGGACGTGCGTGAACCTGAGGAACGGCGCACGCACGTGGAATTCGTTTCATAAACAAGATGACGTTGAGCGATGCCTGGTGCATGTGCAGAAACCCTGGCGGGTCTCACCTCCAAAAGCTGTCCGGGCACTGCAGGGGCGTAACTGCGACTTCAGAAGTCGGGGGCAAGCAGAGCGGTGAGTTGGGGTCCTCAAGCAAGGGGGGGGGGGTTGAATTTCCTGCATTTCTACACACATTTGGACCCAAAATCAACAAAAATAAATAAAGAGAAAGCATGGTTCTAAAATGTTTATGAAAAAAAGCTGCCCCACATTTTTTATTATTAAATAGAAAGACCATTGACCAAGACTAGAGAGGAGCATTTTATGAAATTAGTAATCTTACATTATTTATTTGTATTTTGTGTGATCAGAGTGGAAATGATGGCAGTTCCACCCATTTCTTTATATAACTTCTTGATTTCTCAGACTGTTTTGATTTAGCTCGTCCTCATCAACATCGAAGAGAAAACGGGAGCTCAAAAAAAACATCTGAAACTTTATATGTTCAACTGTTTATTCACATCTTACGTAAACTTTAGTAAATAAATCAAAACCATCCTGATCAGTTTCTGCTTCCAAATCACCTTCGTTTCCAAATTTTAACAAAATTTTCACTCAAAATATTGAAAAAAGCCCAAGAAAATCAACACCAGGACTTTTTCAATATTAAAAGATAAATGCAACATAAAAAGTATTTAAACAGGCATCTTTTATACTTGAGTTCGATACTTTGGCTTAAATTTGAAATGTTAAAGTCACATGGTTATGAAGCTATTTGGGGGGAAAAAGCCCAGAAAATCAATGACAAACATTATTCTTTATATGAAAAAATATATATATTTTTTTTTTTTAAATTTAGGAGCCTTAAGCAAATGTTTTATTTTACCCTGCTACAACAAATATTTGGGTTTAGAGTGACTTGGTCCAATAGTATGAAGGTTATTAAAAAAATGTTTTAAAAATGCAAAATTTTACTCAGTTGGTAGTTTATTGACGGTCCCTAAATGAGGCTAAAAGGTGAATATTTGTCTAATATCCATTAAAAACTAGCTTCACTAACTAATGTCAGTATTCACAGAGAGAAGGAACAACTTTTGATATTTTTACTGATTTTTTTTTTTTTTGTGCGTCTAATTATTTTAGAGTCCAGACAGAAACCAATCAGATTCTAAATAACTGTTTATTGATTAAATTTGTTCATCTAAACTCACTTCAGAATACAGTCTCAAAGTGTAAAAATGTATTAATCCATAATTGTTATACGTTTGTTCTAGTTTTTATAATTTATGCATCGAGTCTAACTGGGAAGTATTAAAAACTGACTCACATGTGAAAATGTCCAACTTTAGAGCAGAAATTAACAGACCTGCAACATGTTTAAAAACATATTTTTGCTCTCTATAGTTGCATTTCACATTCATTTTTTTTTTTGACATCAAGTAAAACTATTTAAAACAAGAAATAAGAAAAGCAAACATTTTTTTCATTGCCACCAAAATATGAAAAAATTATGAACATAATTCGTTACCCACCAAACATTCAAATGTCCATTTTTTTGTGTGATTTATGGTCATAATTGTTATTTAGCCTAAAGTAAAAGACTTTCAGTATTGGCCCACACTGACATCATTTGTATGTTTATGAAAGTCAAATTTTCGCTTGTCAATCAAGATAAGATGCGGTTTAAATCTCTGGGTGTGTATCAATGATGACATGATAGTCTTAACCTTGAACATTTCAAATTGTCACAATTTGTGTGTATTACACTGATGATGTCAGCATATATTGAGCAATCACTCAGGTGATACCAGAAAAACGGTTTTCACTGGCGATTAACGAACAAGTGAAATCTCTCAGGTTTCATTTCGTAATCATGCGCTCAGGTGACGATTTTAACACGTTGGCAGTTGGGGAATTTCAGCTGGATGACAAAGTGAAAACACTTACAGACGTCTTCAACTGGAAAGAAAACACTTTTTATTTCTTTATACACCTGTTAGAAAACGATTAGAGAAGGGCATTTACAGACTTTGTACAGAGTGGGACTGAAACAAACGGCCAAGGGTGATAAATATTACGCCGTTAAACGTCTCGCTGCTGAGAGTCTATCCACTCAAAAACCACCGGTTTCAGGAAACGGGTCGAGTCTAAGCCCGACCGTCGCAGACGAACTCCACAAACACCTTATCTTTCAGCGCCTCGTTCTCTCTGTAAACGTACATCGGCGCCTCGTGAACAGACGGGCCGGGTTCCCCTCGCTCTCCTCTGGTCTCGACGTCCTCCTCAGAGATCAGGTCCCTGTACGAGGCGACGCAGACGTCGTGGTCCTGCAGGGATGCTGGGTAACGGAGCGAGGCGCGCTCGATCCGCGTGGACCGTCGAACCGGGGTGAGGAACCGAACCTCCTGTCCGTTGACCTTCGCTGGTTCCCTCTGCTGGCTCGGGAGACCGCTGAGGAACAAATACGAGTCAACTTTATATAAAAATCATATCAAACCAACACAGGCGGTTGGACTGCACTTTTAAATATAATTTCAGGTTTTCTTAAAACTTTGACCAAATTTATGGGATTTGTTTATTTATCAAAGTTGGGACGACAGATCTTGTTCTGAACACCAGAAATGTGAAACAGCATTTTCCTCAGACGTCGGTGGGTTTTTACAAGTGTAAATCTAGCTGCTTGTGTTGATTCTGTTTCTGGTCCCGGTGTAGACCCTCACGGTGTCAGGTCTTGAATCAAGACAACTGGACTTCATTTCCATTTGGTTCTGAAGACGTTTCACCTTCGATCCGAAGGCCTCGGTGGTTCAAACTAACCGGTGAAGCCTCTGAAGTCAAACACAAGCCACAGACTTGCACATCACTTTCGTTATTGGAGTCTTTTGTCTTGCTTCTGGCAACATAAGTTAAGGTGTGACTGGTTATGAAACCATCCAGGCAGATGATTCAAGTCGTCATTGTAGGTGCTTGACAGGTGAAACTTGATCCCTCCCAGTCTTTTTAATGTTCCTCTTTCCCTGGCAGGCACAGCCGACTTCTTTAACTCATCATTCAAACCCTTAAAGCATCTAAAGTATTGCTCTTGAAAGAGTGTCCGTGGGGCTGTTTAGCTCACCTTAATTAGCAGGAGCCCCAGGTAGTCCAGGTTCAAGTCCTGGCCTGTGACGCTCATCTTCCCTCCTATCTCTACTACCATATCCCGTCTAAATACTGTTAATAAAGACCACTAGAAAACACAAAAACTTCAGGAAAAAGGTGTCCCTAAGTCTTGAGATGTGGGTGGATTTGTGAAGTCCCTTTTTGTCCTCACCGGTTAGAAAACCTACTGGTACAAAAACCATTGTGAAGATTAAATTGTGCAGCTGATTGAGGTTCTGGACGCTCAGACGTACCCAGGGGTTGCTGTGATCTTGTACTTGACCACGGATGAGTTTCCTTTTTCACTGCTGATGAGAGCTTTGACAGGTTTTGGGGTCATCATTGGATTGTTGCTGTACTCCTCCGTTTGTTCGGCTGTTGGAATATGGTCCTCCTCGCCCTCATTTTTTCCAGAAACTCCCAAAAAGAAAGAAAGATAAAGTTTAAACCTGCATATAGAAAATACCACTGGCAAAAACAACTTAATCAATCAACAGTTTTGGACCATTTCCTACACCCTCCTTGAGACAGCCTTATAAGAATCCAGTGTTCGTGGCCAAGATTTTCTTCAAACACGCTATGAAAGTCCTCTTTGTAGGGCTGCCATATGAATGCCTTAGGGACAACTTAAGAAAGCAACACACAATGTTTGTGGATTACCTAGGGTCAGGAGACCATTCCAGAATCACATATTCCTACAGTAGCTGTAACTATACTGCAAGAACACATTAAGTTGTTCTTGGGGGACCTTTACAACACTAAGAACGCCATACGAACGGAGATTTGTCTGGCATTCATGCGAACACCCCCCGCCATTCGTAAGGCATAAGTAAGGTGGTTGTAAGGTGAAAGTACGCCATGTAGTCACCTTCTGACTCGTGGTCCAGCTCAAGGAACAGAGTCTCGTACTGGCCGTCGAGGCCCCACCTCTGTATCCATGGCCACACCCACCAGCGTCACCATCTGCTCTCCAGGTCCTGCTGCTGCCAAACGAAAGCAGCAGCTACAACCGCTAGATTCTGTGCCAAAAGCTGTAGGATCTTCTTACAAACAACTTGAGATTGCTGTAAGTTGCACACAGGGGTGCTATACAGCCACCTTACGACAACAATTTTCGTAAGATGGCTGTAAGTATACCTACGTAAGTTAAAATGCACCCTTGAACAACATAAGAACTGTACGGCCAGCGTGTGGCAGGGAAAAAAAAAAAAAATCAACTCATCTTCCCAAGAATGCCTCAAGTTGCTCTTGAGAATTGAGTGCAGCCATACAAACTTCCTACAAAGGCTGTAGGAAACTATGACTGTCTACACGAATATCTACAAACTCCAGATGTCGTAGAAAATGGTTGGTTCATATGAACCCATCGCTTGTAGGAACGTCTGTGATCATGGCTTTACATTTGCCCCTTCAGAAGTTGATCTGTGGTTTGTTTTGCTGAAACAGTGAGGCCGAACAAATATCGTAAAGCATGCTAAATATTACATCACATTTACAGTTTACATGAGTGTTTACATCTCATTTGATCTTGGGTTATAGCATTTTTGTAGAGTGCTAAATCAGCTTTATGTCTATGTTTAGAGGTAGAAGTGACGCTACATAGAATTGAAAGTGTTTGTATTACGTCAACTGATATAAACGTCGCATCTGAGTAAAATATACCCTTAATAATCTGCAACAGTATAAAAGGAAAGCAAAATTAGATCATACAATACTGTCTTAAAGAACTACCTTGGGCCTTGTCCTTCTTCTTCATTATGTCAAACACCACCGTTCGCAGCTCATCCACTGGCTGGAATGAAACAGAAATACAGAAAATTAAAAGAACACGAGATATTATCAGCTCATGTGAAAGGCACTGTTTTATTTCTTTAGTGCGGACCAATATATTATATTATGTAATGTATTAAAAGAGATTTGAAATGAGTATGGGACCACATGAAAACACTACGTTAACCATTCTGAAACATTTTACAGATCCACACATACAGGTATTTTGTCTTTCCAGAACCTCGCCTCTGGCTGGATGAAAACGTCCCACCATATTTGGTTCTGAGTCAATAAATGACGTCTTCTGAGGTGCTGGCTGATAGAAAGGTGTTAGATAAAATCAGAGATTTGCTTTGTAGCTGTTTGGTTTCCAAATCATAAGATCTGACAAGTAAACAATACGTAACGCTGCTGCTGAGTGTTATGTAGATAAACTTTCGTATGTTGAGATGAGGACGAGGGATGGCCCAAGGCGTTCCCAGGCCAGCCAAGAGACATAACCCTTTCATATTGGTGGATACCCCACGTTTTACACCCAAATCTACCGTTGTTATTCAGCATGGATCCTCCACCTGCTCCATCTCCCGCTTCAGCCAGCTCTTCTTAACATCTAATAATATACCTTGAGTTGCTTTGACTCCATGATGTTCTGTCCTTCCTACCTCCAACACAACCCGAACAGCCTCTTCAAACATGGGCAGGACATCCAGGTTCCCTTCCTGCTCCATGAGACGGGCTCGGCAGATCCAGTATTTGGCAAACTTCTGAGACACTGGAGGCAACCGCGTGAGAACCTCCTTCACTTGCTCTGCAGAGCATCCCTGTGGTCAGTAAGGATGCAGGTAAACCACAGGTGCTGTCAAGTCATTAATAAACATGATTGATCAACATGATTTAAGTTTTTTTTCCCTGGTACATACAACAAGGAAACACTAAACTCACTTAACAAGCTTATAGGTAAAAGGTTGAATGTGTTCCCTCTGTTTTCATTACACAACTTCCAGTGACATAATTACCACAATGCACTGCAAATACCTTGGCAAGCAATTTGATGCAGTCAGCGAGGGACCTGTCGACAGCATAGATGAGGGAGTGGGCATCATCTTCAGCCTTCATGGACGCCCAGAAAGGCTGAGGAACTGACACGGGGCGCCTGACGGGCGGTTTCACCGGCATTGGAGGACGTTTGTAGGAAATGCCCTTTGCTTCTCGCCATTCTTGCAGTTTTTTCCTAGAAACCAGATAGTCGTCATACACATCTGATTTATGAAGTCTTGATTCTTCAGCAGTCGCTGAAATCATAAAATAATTTGATGGTACGTGGTTGCCAGTGGTGAAACTTACAGTCTGTCCTCCTGAGCAGCGGTCAGTTTCTTCACCTCCGTCTGGGGAACGGCCCTGACCTTCGCCATGTCTCTGGCTCGGCCCGTTAAGCTGATGGTCCTGGAAGGTTGTGGTGCTGTTTGTGATATCGCCACGGCGCCTGTTTTTCTTTTAGGGATATTTGTGGAAGTGTTGTCTTTCTTTGAACATATCTCTCTACTTGTCTTGGTTTTCCCTCCCTGCTCAGCTGAAATGCCCTGCCTAACTCCAGTCACGACTCTGGAATTCACCCTGTTCACCGTCTTTAATGATATCTGGGGGGCACCTTTGCAGGTTTGCCCATTTTTATCTCCAGATCTCACCGTTTTTGGCCTGTTTTCAAACAGACAAGATGATTGACTGGTTAACACTCTTCCCTGTGGTTCTGCTTTGCACTTGAAGGACGAGGATGTTTGTCTCAGTCCACTCGATACTTCACCCTTACGAGTTGCCTGAGCGTGTCTGACTGCAAGAGGCTTAGGCTGTGACTTGTTCTGCACTTGAACTTTGTCTTCAGGTCTTCTGGTTGAAGAAACGACCACGGCAGACCTCTGGGAAACACACACTGACAACGTACTCTTGGACTGCATCTTCTGAGCGCCAACAGCGGTAGAAGTGGTCTTGGTGGCGCGAGCTGCTGGTATGGAGGATTGCGTTAAATTCGACTTGGTGGATTTTTGCTGGGTCACTGCAGGAATGAGCCCCGTTTTTGTTTTGACAAGTGGACCAACGCTCAACCTGGTACTCGCGGTTTTCACCGGATATAACTTATTTGACTTCAGGCTGGATTTGGAGTTCGATTTTGCTCCGACATTCATTGGAGCTTCACCTGAAGCTTGAATTTGTGTGTTTGGCTGCTTTTTCAGGTGGCTGGCTGCAGTCAGGAGGGATTTGGATGACGTGACAGTGTATGTTCTGGTAAGAGCAGGGTTTTGATTAGCTCTTGGCTGTATTGGTACGCTGATTGAGGACAGATGAAAAGCATTCTTCTCTCCAGTCTGTGTGCTGCCTTTCACATTTGTTTTTCCAGTGATACCGAATGCTCTTCTGGGGAGGTTTTGGCCTGACTGAGCAGTCAGGACTTTAACTTTTGAGTCATTGCATCTGACTTCATGAGCTGGATCTTTGTTTTCCTTTCCCATAACAACCTGTGAACAACAACAAATTCTTAGCATATTCCTCACTGGGTATTTTATCCCTTGTGGTTACAGCTCTGTTCTGCATGGGGAGGATGTAACGAGATGTTTCAGGGGGATAAAAGAGCACAATGAAAAAGATTTGGCAGGAGGACGAGGATGTGTGCAAACTCCCACAATACAATGAAGGACATGGCCATTGTGAAAAGCCATGTCCAATCAGTGGTCACTATTCAAGCATCCTTTTAATTTTTGATTACAGGTTGAAGTTAGTTTAATATCTAAAATGCTTGGTGCTTGTTAAAAACACTGCGTCACTCAGCTACATGACGATAAAACACTGAAGTTTATTGATTATTTGTAAACCAGATTGTGCAATTACAAAGTTTCCCGAGGAGTTGTCTGGCTGCAGTCTAATGCTTAATAGTTCATTATTTATTCCAAATGAAGGGGAAAAAATCATTTCTTGCAAACAATTTGCCCATGTTGACATCTTCCTAGTACAGCACCATATCTTAGCCCTCATACCTCCTCATTTAAGTAAAATTACTTTAATTATTGCCAGAACAAAAATGAAAAGATATAAATTTAATAACATGTTTGCAAAGGAAAATGAGTCTCCTGCAAAGTCTAAAGAATATCTTGTATGTTTTCAATGGCAATGCTTTTCTAAAGCTGGTAGTACATGACAAAATCAGTGACTCCTCAACCGCAAAAAGGACACAAATCACTAATGAGACAAGTGAGTCAAATCTAAATTTGTCTGGTGAATGTGTTTAATCATCATCAGCATTGTCCAGGTATTTATAGATTAATTGTTCAAAGTCAGAGAAAGCACGAATGTTGTCACTGCAGTCACATACCAAAATAAAAGTCCTGCATCTGCACGTACAAGCAAACACGCCCTACCTCCTGAGTGAGACTCACAGGTTTCTCATCCTTCCAGGTGTCACCAAGGTATGACCTGAAAGATAAGTGACAGATTGGCCCCGAGCACAACAGATAATAGTTGACAATGTCACGACAGGTAGAGCTGCGTTCTTACCTGGCCTGTGGTGGTTTCAGCTTTCCTTTTGCCGTCAAATACTCCATCAGCTTTTGCTTACGCAGCTCTGTGAGACACAAATATATGAATTCAACACTTGGTTGAAATTTTCCATTCACTGAACGTCTTCTTTGTGAAAGACTTGAAAGTGATGCACAGAAAGGTGACATGATAAAGTCTAACATCACTATGTCCATTCGTTTTCTATACTGGTTGGTTCTTGTACTGGGTCACGGGGGTCTGCTGGAGCCTTTCCCACCTCTACAGGTGATAGGCAGGTGGACAGCTCGCACATCATTATGTGCAATTCTGATTTTAAAAAAATCTCCTGAACTCAAGTGTCAGAAAACTAAATCTCCATAAGATATCCCCTATTTTCCTGTAAAAGTTATGTTATTAGATTGTGAGGGGTGTAAACTTTCACTAGTTACCAAAACAACTTACATCAAAGCACTCGTGAGTGAAAACAGAATATATGTTAGGACTAACATTTGCACCCCGGGGCAACAAACTTTTGTAATACCATGTGGCACAATCACGTAAGCAACTGTACTGTACTGCACATTGATGCTACTCCCTATCAGATGTATTTTAATCAGAATAAAGCTCCTAGATTGTATAAATAATGTGGGGGGGGGTTAGATGCAAGTGGAGTTTTTCACCATAACCATTGATTTGTGGCTGTGAAACATGAATCAGGTTCCAGGATTTTTCATATCGATTTGGAGAGGCCCACTCTCTCTTCTGAGACTGGAAGTGAGCAGGTGCCGCTGAAGTTTGTTTAATCTGCTTAATTTAATTCAACACGTGACTTCTGAACTGATAAATACCTGAATAATCCAGAGAAATTGCTGCCATCTAGCTGCAGGTTAACGGAATATACACTGTGGTGCAGAAAAAAACTAACACAAAAATCCGGGTTAACTAAACATTTCCTTCGACTTTACAAGATTATCAGACACTTTATTTAAAATTTAATTAGTTGGTTTCTGAATTAATGTGAACTGCACAATACGTACAATTACACCAAACTAAATGTCATGCTATCAGATGAACGCTAATTATTGTTGTTGTGCAGACTTAACGACGTGGCTATCGTCGCCGATCTCTCCCCCCCTTTTTTTTTTTTTTTAAACAAAGTAACTTTATTCGCAAGCGTGAACAGCAGCTCCAGTAACGGCTGGAGCGACTTGTTTTAATAAGTTTATTTTAGAGTTTTCTTCACAAACAACAAGCTCCAAAGTTATTACAACTTAGGTAACTAACCCGAACTTTTTGAAAACGTTTCCAATAATGTGTAACCCCACAGGTACTAAGTAGCAACAGTTTTAGCACGGGTTATCGCTAGCTGCAAACAAGCTAGTTCTTGTACGGCTCATTAAGCTCGCCAACCTTTCCGGGAAAGTATCGGTGCGGATACCTCCTCCTCCTCCATGTCTACTAATGTTCTCTGTCTTCTTTCGGTTTTATCCGGATATGTTTTAACGTCGTTCTTGCGCTGGTCAATCGCTTCTGATAACGTAACGACACGTTAGAGTCGAACAACCGAGCTCGCGCACCCGATTTTGAAATGGCCAACAGCTCTCCGCCTCTCTGCTCTGATTGGTCGGTTTGAATTTCTTTTTTTTTTTAACGGCAAGTCTGCAGGGACAAAAGGAAAAGGAAAAAACGCGTTTGGAGCTTAAACCCTTTATAAGGCAGCCAATAAAATACTTGAAGTTTTAAAATTTAAACTCTAGAGTGTTATTGTTGGATATTAAAGGACTTATATTAAGTTTGTAAGGTTTTTGTAATAAGGATTGATTGTAGTTCTACTGAAGTCACCAAATATGGTCACTTGCCCTGTAAAGGGTTAAAAATCACATTTATGATTACTTAAAAACAAACAAAAAAGTCAAATAACTTTATGCAACGTCCAGAAAAAAGCAAGTTCAAAACCATGTTTGTAGAGAATTTATAGATAAGATAAGATAAGATAAGATAAGATAAGATAAGATACACTTTATTGATCCTGCAGTGGGAAATTCACAGCAGCAAATAATGAAAAACAGAAGAGAGAACAATAATGCAATAATAATTATTATTCATTATTAATAACTCTAAACTAATAATGGCAATGTATTATTATTATTATTATTGTTATTATTATTATTATTATTATTATTATTATTATTATTATTATTATTATTATTATTATTATTATTATTAAAAGTATATACTATATACACATTAATTATTTATAATTTATATTTAATTTAATACAAATTATATTATAATAGTAATTATTATTATTATTATTAATTAGCTGAAGGCAGTTAATAGCATCCTGGATTGGCTATTATGACCTGACGCTAAATAAGTTGTTAAAGAAGAGGACTAATAATTGTAAAATAAATAAGTAAGTATAGTATAAATAAGTATCAAATACATGAAAATAAGTTAGACTACAATATTTTTAACTCAAATGAGATTGAAGACAAAAGCTGCTGTGCAATTTCTGCTTATGATAATAACTTTTGGCTTTTTTTTCTCCCTGTGAAGTCACATAAAATATCAGAAGTGGTTTTCGAGCTTGTATTTTCAGAGCTGCCTTAGACATATCTGTCAACTTTTCTCCACCAGAGGCAGCATCAGCCTCTTTTAATACCCCCTAACACACACACACACACACACTCACTCACACACACACACACACACTCCTTCATCCCTGATCTGCACCCTGACACATCTTGATTCATACTGATTCACACTCTGTTCATAACATATAATCACAAGGTTTCTTAGTTTATTATTGATTTGTCGTACAGTTGCATAAGCTCCTGATGACATTAGTTTGTTGTTTTCCTGCAGCGTTTATGTTCATCGTCAAGTGTTGGTTCATTTTGCCAGTTCCATTTTATAAGTGACCTAAATTGGAATTGATTTTAAAATTCATCCCATAATTTTAATTGCTTGGGTGGGTTTTCTCCGGTTTTCTCCCACAGTCCAAAAACATGTAAGTTAGGTTGATTGACAGCTCTAAATTACCTGTAGATGTGAGTCTATGTATGTGACCCTGCGATGGACTGGTGACCTGTCCAGGTGTACCTCTACCTCTCACCTGTAATGAACTGGAATAGACTCCAGCGTGACCCTGTAGATGGATCCAGCGAGTATAGAAGATGAATGGATGGATGATGGAAGGACGGACAAATAGATGGATGATGGATGATGGATGGAAGGATGGATGATAGATGGATGGATGGATGGATGGATGGATGGATGGATGATGGATGGATGGATGATGGATGGATGGATGGATGGATGGACAAATGGATGATGGATGGATGATGGATGGATGGATGATGGATGGATGGATGAATGGACAAATGGATGATGGATGGATGGATGATGGATAGATGGAATTTTAATTGCTGGTGAGCTGAATTCATTTTTTTGTGATGAGTTGGCTATTTAAGTTTAAAGAATGAGGGAAATTTTATTGGTTATAAGTAGCCAGAGGTCTTCATGTTACTGGACACTGTTGTCTTGACAGTTGCAGTAAACAAATTCTCTTCCTGGTTGCTTATTTGTCTCACGTGATCTGGCAAACATGAAGAGAAGTAAAATCAAACATGGTAATGTATTGGTTGGTTTTTCTGGCCTGTACAGGGAGTACCGGACAAACCCCCGTGTTGTGTCCCCCTTAAACCTTCTGAAAAGTGTTTTTTAGGCCTCTTTTTCCTTTGTACAGCGTCGATGGACCGTAAAATTACTGGGCAGACCATCTGGGACGTCACCCACAGGGTTTCTGAGCAGTCGTCTTAAAATCAAAGTTAGCCGTGGCTACGGGCTACTTTTCCACTTGCTGCTGGTAAAAATTTACTGAAGAATATTTTGTTTCAGTGGTGAAATCTGAATTGCATCTTGGCTACTTGAGTTAGCTATGGTTAGGCGTCGATACAGTGCTAAAGTGATGACAGCTAGCTTGACTTGTGATAAAAGTCCATGTCCCTGATTGTACATACATTTGTTCTTTTACATACTTTTACCTGTTGAAGTACAAAAATTATTCACCCCTTGTGACATTTTTTTAAAACCAGCCTGTAAATGTGTTAACACAGCAGAGTTAGACGTAACATCCAGGTGCATTTAATAGCTTTTGAAGTCGCCCCCAGTTAAGTTCCCTTTTGGACCCAACTCTGAAGTTTAAAAGTTGCTGTTTGTTGATTCCTGGATCTCCTGACTAATGACCCACCACGATTTGTGATATTTGACATTTTCAGCAAGTCAAAAAGGATTGGAGCCATAGTTATTATCCCTTGTACCATATGATTAATCCAAACAGAACACATAAAAACTTAATTTTAAATAATTTATTAGGATTCATTTGAGATTTTTGCACAATATATTAATAAAATTTAACAATCAGATTTCCAAATAAATATAAACGCTAAGTTGTGCATAAATATATAGATAAATAAATAGATACCCAAGAGCAATAAATACACAACATGCCCACTAGTCAGCAAAATACTGCCACCTTGTGGCGATTTTTGACCATGTCAATACATTAAGCATTCCACTTTCTGTACTTGGTACATACAGTAAATACTCTGTGACACATATACATGTCTTTTTAAGAGACATTGTTTGTGTATTTTCTTAAATATGAAGTGCACTTTGTTAAAGTAGCCAAACTTCAGCCTCAGAAGGAGATCCAGTTAGCATTTGCGGTGTCTCCTGCTGGTCTCAGTTCTGACGCTGGAAGGAGAAGTTCCTGTAGCGGGTGGCGGTCTCCTGACACATCTCCACCGGCTTGTTGTCCTGCGTGGCCGTGCTGATGTACCAGTTGGGGAAATGGGCGGACATCAGGGTGCTGACGTTCAGCCCTGTATCCTGCTTGTAGAAGAGAAAACGCTCCATCTCACTTCCTGTGTTGATCCTTGAGAGGCTAGCCTTGTCCTCCACAGCCTGAGGAGCAAAAAAAAAAAAAAATCAGCGTTAAATGGTTTCATGCTGGATAAAACTATGACCAAAACCTAATGAGGACTGATTGATCATCACGAGATTATCGTCAAAGGCTTTACCTCCAGATGCAGAGCTGGTTTGTCTCCATCCATGTGGCAAGACAGGTAAAGGTTAGTGTCTCTGATGCCCAGAGCGACAGGCAGGGCGTCGGCGCTCGGTGTCGGGTGCGCGTAGGTCGACATGTTCAGGTGGACTGAGGGAGGAATCGAGGACACGGGTTCAATGACGGCCTCAGCTCCATTTATCAGACAAATCCAACTATTCTCTGCAGGCATCGAGGCCTCACATCTCCTGCACTCACCTTTGCGGTTGTCGCTGCCTCCCTGCAGCATCACGGCGTGGAGCTCCATGCTGTTTTTGACCAGAACCAAGCTCCTCTTCTGGGCGTCAGTCACGCTGCACTGGTGCTCACTGATCAGCTGAGCGGACGGAGCTGAGGTCGTCCCAAAAACAATTCGCTCTGAAAAAAAAAAGAGGAAGTTAGTGATGCCATTGTTGTCTTCATCTTCTCCAAGATCACAGCAGGGCTTGGATCAACCTTGAAGTAAACCCTTGAATACTGTAATTCTCATTATTAACGCTCCCGCCCTAATAGACGCGCCCCCACCCACAAAGCTCAGGTGCAGCTATTATTTTTATGCCAGTTTTGATAAAAATTGATGGCAGTTACGATCAAGAGTTATGATTTGCAGAGACAGACACTTACTTTGCTCAAAATGTTCCTAATCTTATGCAGTATTTTATTGATTGGATATTTAAATTTACCGTGACTGTTACTTTAACAGCGCTTTGTTTACGTTTTACATGACGTCAACAAGAGTGCGCGATCACGACGCGCTATTGGCTGGTATAATGTAAAACAGGCAAGAGCGGATTTATGAAGTTTGGTTGATATTTGCTATCTGTGGAGTATAGGATTTTTTTTATTACTGGTATGTAGATATCGAAAGAAAGTGTTGATAAGAAAGTTAATTCTTTAATTTAAACAAACTTTGTTGTATGTACATATAAATACGCAATATGCTACATGCAGGATCAACAACCAAATACAGAAGGATTTTGGTAGTTGTTTTTTTAATAATTCGTGTATGTTAGACATTTTTTTGTGACACCTTATTGTTTTAAAGCCGAACACTGAACAGCTTGCATAATTAGGTCTTAAATAGACTCGGTAATTTGATACACGTTAATTAGGAGAAATACGGTACCTTCCACGATGCTCTCCAGCATGATGCTGAGCAGGTTTTCATCTCTGAAGTCGGTGCTGATGACGCTCTCTGTCTTTCCCGCCTTCAGCCTCTCCATGGCGATGATGAGGTTCACGACGCGCCTCATTGTGAGTGGATGATGGGAAATCTCCAGGTCCAGTCCCTCTGGCATCTTCTTGCCCCACATCTCGCTCATGTCGCAGGTCATCTTGGATTCCATCTTGAAGAGTAAGTTTGAAGCTGCAGGGACACAGAAACCCATTCTCATCTTCTCTGTTTCACGACGTGTTCAGTAAAAAGCAGATTAATAACTTAAAAACCTATAATCTCCCTCCGCTCGCAACCAGAAACATCCTACTTGGCAGAATAGAAAAGGCTCTCAGGGAGAGATGCGATCAGCAAGGAAAGCGTCTTTACCTGTCAAATCCTGTAGCTCAGAAGGTTTCTCGGTGTTTTCTCGGTATCAGCTGTCTCGCTGTTGTGCCTGTCTGAGCGTGCACGCCGGGCTTTTAAGGACCCGCAGGCAGGAAGTGGGATAGTCCTTATTGCCGCACTCGCCTTGATGATGAAATATCGGACTTACTTGGTGTTGCTCAACTTCAAAGAAGTTTTTCATGGAGACGTTTACAATCTAATCTGAAGCCGATACCGCGGGGCTCGGGTTACGACCCGGGTCGGTACCGCTCAGGAGTGAAACCAGCGGCTTCACAACAATGTATACAACACTGAAAAAAAAAGAAAGAAAAAGAAATAGCATAAACTGAAAACGCTGTTGTGGGTTGTTTTTGCGCAAACACAACATGTTCTGGTTGATGTGAAGGAATCAGACAGTAACGAATGTTTGACCCAAACTTGGACCCGTGGCCACCTGAACTCAGCCGGACTTTAAATGGTCCAGTTCTTCATTTTCTTTGTCTTTGGACCAGGTCTGGTCCTCGCGGTATTTACCGTATTTAACGAGTAAAATTAGGACCACATCTGGTCCAGGTCATGAACTTGGGGACACGTTTGGTCTTTTGGCATCTGGACCACAAGAACCCGGGTTGTGACTTAGCGTGTCAGCTGAATGGGATGATTTTAATCCTCCGACTAAGTTAAGCTGTCAATGTTAATTCTGAGATAACTGAATCAGAGGTAAAACATCTTCAATAAGCCAAGAAAAGGAGGTCCACTTCTTCTGAAACCAGCCCGTGACGATTCTGGCAAACAGTTTCATGATGACTTACTCGATATCACGATTACGCTCCAAAGTTTTTGTTAATTCACTCTCATCTTGCACAAAATTACGTTTATATTTGTGTTTTCCTCATCAGACAGCTTTTCCAGGTCTGGACGGGAAACTTTTGGATTTTTAACCAAAAAAAGATTTCAGTCAAGGTTTTTTTCTGCATCCCAACCAAAACCTGTGATGTCCCCTTCATGTGCCTCCAAGGGTCCACAAGTCAGTGGTTTCATTCCCGTCCTGTAAAAAATAACACTGCAGTCAAGTTGACAGCACCAGAGAGATCTCCTAGACCACTACAGGAAATCCTTCAGACTACTACAGGAGATCCTTCAGACCTCTACAGGAGATCCTTCAGACCACTACAGGAGATCCTTCAGACCAGTACAGGAGATCCTTCAGACCACTACAGGAGATCCTTCAGACCACTACAGGAGATCCTTCAGACTACTACAGGAGATCCTTCAGACCTCTACAGGAGA
>JAOWBL010069919.1:0-18652 GCA_028564865.1 Zenarchopterus dispar
CAGACAGACAGACAGACAGACAGACAGACAGACAGACAGACAGACAGACAGACAGACAGACAGACAGACAGACAGAGTTACAGTTATATTTCTTCTCCTAAAGGAGAAGGAGGGTGTATGGTCCATCTGCTGTCAAGGAGCCCAATAAGGTAGGTCCCATTTAGGTATGAGATTTTTTTCTCTTTCTGCCATATTGTACAGTTGTCCACTCGTTCATCTCTATTTATACAAAGTGAGTAACCAGAGAGATTTCTTAAAAGACTCTTATGTTAAGATAGTTTAGAAGAATTAAAACAAATGATTTAAGATGACCCAGTTTAACAGGAAAGTCAATAAAATGTCAATAAAATGTCTGAAATGGGTCACACTCCCTTCTGCACAGCTCTCTTATCCACCACAACATTTCAAACTTTGACTTTATTCTTTCTTTTTCAGCATTTCGGTTGAATAGTTGCTGGTATGCTCTGTATCATTTTGCTGATGCATGTTGCAATTTCAGCAATTAGAAGATTTCTGGCACAACTTTTGTTAACCAAGGGGAATGGGAGCTGGGGGCTGGAGGTGTGGGGCGTGGGGGTCTTAAAGAAGTCATAAGGTAGCCAGACTTGTTATAGGTAGAGAAACTTTAATATTGGACTAGCGCCAAAAGTGTACCGCTATTCATGTGGCGTTGTTCATTTAAGGTCGTATTTACCTCATTTTAAGATCTGGAAAGAAGTTATTAATCTTTAATTATGTCGTGATACCCGATGTCCTTTCTTTCTCACAGAACTTTAAATCATGTTTGGGACTTCTAATGCACAGGCATAAAGTGAAGTACTTTATGCCAGTGAGATAGAAAATAGTGTTTTCACACTTCAATCATAAGTGTAATATATTATCACTCAGAAAAAAAATATCCACAAGCCTGCCTCAGCAGTATATCTGTAAGAATCCAAACAGAAACTAGCAGTTCCTCAGCCTCGGGAGCAGAACAGCGAGTACAGAAAGATAGAGAGCTCACCTCTTCCCCTGCAGTTTATATTAATCATTTATTTAGTGGAACAGTTTGGATCTGAGAATGTCATTTTTATTGGGCTATTTTAAACGTGCAAGTGAAGACCGACAAGTACGACTGTCCTTTTTTCTCCTAGTGTCTGCAAATTCCTCACATACGGTCTTTTTCCATAATTCAAAGGACGTATCTAAAATTCATACCTAAATGAAAGCTGTTCTATAATGTAGTGTGAAAGAGAGGGTAGGATGGGAGCAAGGGACAGCGATGAAGGACCAGAGGTTGAGGCCTGTGCAAGTCTGATAGGGTGTGTGTGTGTGTGTGTGTGTGTGTGTGTGTGTGTGTGTGTGTGTGTGGATGGCTGCATGTGTTTCAGTGATTTTTCACAGATGAGATAAAGGGAAAGAATTACTTGAAGGAAGAAAAGGTGAACGTTAGATCTGCACAGATAAATATGTCTTTCAATGTGATTTCACATAAAAAAGAAAATATATATTTCTTCTTTTGGGATTTTTTTTTTTTAAACAATGATGACAGATTGACAGCAGACCTCCGATTCAACTCTGCTGTATGTCAGCTCAGAGTGTGTGTGATATAAGGCAGTGCTGTCTCGCTACATCGTGTCTCAGTTAAGGGTTATATTCTCACCACTCTTTCCTCCATGCCTCAATGACTTCAACAGCTCTCCACCTCCTCATCATCTGTCCATGTGTCGCTTTTTTCTCCGTGTGTCTGTCTCTCGAAAACGCTCCTTTCTGTCTTGGGGCCTTTTTCTTTCCCGTTCTTTCCCTGGACTCTTCCCGCCGGTCTCTGTCAACAAAAACTTTCCTCTCATTGAATCCGTCTGTTGCTTAGTCAGTTCGTCCAAATTCTTCCCCCTTCCCAAACATTGTCCGTTCCAATTACGGGCAAACAGCCTCCACCCTACATTAGGTCATGCTTTGTACTTTTTTTACCTCTTCTCTAATTGTTTGGAGATGACACCATGTCGACGTGAGCAAAGCTAAACTACAGCAAAATTTTACATTTCACTTTTTAAGATGATATAAACTACACTGAGATGTTTTCATTTCAGCCTCAGATACAGTTACCTGAACTATTGCTGAGCTAATCTGTGGTTAAATTCCCAACTCTATGACTAGTGTGGTTTTCAGTGTCTGCCAGCCTCTCATAAAATCTGAACACTGCCAAAGCTGCCACTTCTGAACCCCCTCTGACACGTGAATATGGAACAAAGGATGTTTTTATGAAATTAGGATAAAAAATTCTCAGAGTACAGCTATCAGAGAGAAGGAACTGACTGAACATGACAAAATTAATGTAGAACAGGTAAATGAATAGATGGTAGCAAAGGTATGAAAAATAAAAGGGCTGACACGTTTCTTCTTATCGTGTTTGATTTCATTTCCTGGTTTCTTAGGGAACTGGAGGTTGTTGACTGTAGTAGCAAATAACTCACTGGAAAGAAAACATGAAAACAGGGATAAAGAGTCAAAGTGAACAATAATGTAAATGTGATACACACAAGAAGCACGACTGGATGAAAATAACTGTGATTCCTCGTAAGATGATGTGTAGTAGCGACTGAGTGGGCAGCGAAATGCGGACGAAGGAGCACAGAATCAGATCAGGAGTGAGACGGCCTCTCTGATGGTCATTTAAATGTGTGGATGTTTAAGCAAAATGAAAACACAGTCTGAGGGCAGCCTGAGCTGTAAGACATAGCCAGTTGACATTTGGTGTGTGTGTGTGTGTGTGTGTATTTCTGCCCACAAGGGAAAGATAAGAAGCTACTCTCAGACACAAAAGCAGACGTGTCAGAATGATGGGTTCAAACAAACAACATACTCGTCTCCCTCTGACCTTTTTTTCTGATTGATCTGCCATTCTCTACCTTAATCTTAATTCTGGTCACTCTTGTTTATAATCCTGTATGTTTTGTATTCAGTTTTGCTCGTATCCACTGGGACTAAGAGGAGTCTACTTTGTTGAATTTGCTTTCTAAAAAAAAAGAAAAAAAGAAAAAAAAAGAAAACTACTCTGTGATGGGTGTCGGATGGACTAATATCAGGCTTGTTGGTAGACTGTGGGATGTGAATGTCTGGCTGTATAGGGGGAGACTGCTGTGTAATGATAACAGCAAGGGATGGTTACCACAGCAACAACTGAAACAGGAAACAGCTTTGACAGATGTAGAAATAGACATGGATAAAATGCCAAGGATGGCTGTGTTGCCATTTGCAACAGTGGGCACTGTTTTTGATTACAGTCCTCATCGTCTGTGCAAGTCTGTGGCTCATGCTGCATCCAAGTCATTACAGGAGTTACAACAAATTACCATTCTCTGATTTGTAAATGGGGTCCACATTATGGTCCACGCTGTAGTAAGAAATCTGTAATTATGAGTGCCTGTTGTCAGCTAAGGTTAATCAAATTATTTCTGGAGACCAAAACTCAAATCTGTTGGAGTCCTAAGCTGCATCAAGCCATACTGGTTTTAGACTAAAAAACAAAACAAAATGTCTCACAGAGTAATGGATGATAGCCGTGAAATGTTCTGCAGATGCTCATGTTCCCTGCAGGTAAAAGCCTACTTCCTTTGGAGTTTCTTTTACTTTTGCCCTTGCACCGTTGATGGCTGATGTGGTTGTTTTTCATGAACTACTTTGTGGATCAGCATGATGTCTGTCGGATACAGTGCAGGCAGGTTTCCTTGTCAAAATAACTTGTCTGCAGTTCAGTGCACAAAAAAATGAAATTTCATTTGTTGATGTTCATAGTTCACAATCTAGACCTGAACTTAATTCATGCTAATTCCACGTGAAACCTACCCCTGTTGTCATGGAAGCAGCACAGAGACAAACAACCAAAACTAAGTCTGAAGGTTAATTGTACAATCGTCATCCGATGGCAGGTCTGTGATTTTGGATTGTGGGAGGAAGCTGGAGTACTTGGACAAAAACCACGATGGGGGACATCACATACAACCTTCTTGCTGTAAGGTGACCATGCCAAACATCCGTTGGGCCTGAGTTTAAACTGGTTGAGCACATGACTCTTGTTTTAACCCATTCCTACATTTTCAGATCCAGTGGGCACAATTTACTTAAATTTCACTACACACCACTTAATTCATAAAATTTGAATAAAACTCAATGCTCTTCAGCTGGAACTATTTTTGTTCAGTTCATTCTTGACTAAAAACATTAAAAAAACATTGTCACTGTGGTGCTTTGTTCATCTTTCTTTGTCATTTATATAAATGTATATGTCTGCTAACACTTCCTCCTGCAGTGTTCATTGTTGATCGACATGCCTCAAGGTTGGCAGCAAGCACAGTAATCATCCAATATCTTCAGATTTCTTATAATAGCTGTGGATTTGTAACAGCCTGTGAGCTGAGCCATGTGCTCGCTGTTGTTGAGCAGCAGACATCATTCATCAATTAAATGAAGAAGACGACTGTAAGATATCTTGGATACAAACAAACAAGCAAATTATTGACCCATGAAACTATATTCTGATTCTTAATCATAAATGAAAATGGGAATTACTGTATGATTTAAAGCTTAAAATCATCGCGTCATTCTTGCTAGTGGCAAACGTGGCCGTTTGATGAACAGTGTAGAAAAGGCAGGTGCTGTCCGGTGTATAGTTGACACACACTTCTGGCTCCTAGCAACCACTAATGAAGCTGTTAACTGAAAACGTCGATAACTCTGCTGTTAAGCAGAGAACTACTCACAACGCGCTCGCACTTAACAATGAAATGAAAATAAAAAGATGGTTCAGTCTGGTCACCTGAACATTGGCCATATGGCTGGAGGATCAGAGCGCTGCTGCAGCGCTGCTGCAAAGTGACTCTTAAAGACCATAATAAGTAGACTGATTTAATCATGTCACCCCTCCTGAACTGAACTCTGATACATTGCTCTTAAAAGACCGTTTGAGCTTTCCAGCTCAGCTCGCAGGGTCCAGGTAATTGTTTCTTCCTTCTTCTCTCGGTCTTCTTCTGTTTCTCTGTGATTATGAGCACACATGTTGCTCATTTATTTTCTTTTAATTAAGAGTGAAAAACACATGCCGACACATTTCCTTTAGCATTCCAGCGGTGCATCACTCAACATCATCTGAAACATGCTGCAGCCGAACGCTGGTTAGAAAGAGCTTTTGGAAAAACATAAAGCAAAGAACTGGACACAGTAATGCTACAAATATTTTATTTATCAAAACCAACCAGCTGAAATTTTTAATAAAACAATACAGAACAATAAATTATTTAGGAGAAGCATAGAGTTTGTTATGAATATTTTTGTCTGAATGCAGCAAAGCAGGTTGACTTTTGATCATCAAATCTGACTTCAACACTGACCAGCATTTTCTTTTTCTGAGTTGAAAATACAACAGCACACTCATTTGAATGCACAGGCGTGAAAAACGGAAGCTCCGGGTCAAATCTGTTTGAAAGTAAGATAAAGTGAAAATTTAATAAAGGTTTGGCGTGTGGTTGTGATGCTCTCACTTGTCAGAACATAAATGTCTGATTCTGTTGGAAAGAAGTGCGGGACAAAGCAAAACAGTGGGAGAAGAGGAACGTCACTCTGGAGCGAACAACACTGGGATGTCATGATAACACAGGATACACACACACAACTCCTCACATGCTTTTACAATGCATAAATTTGAAATTCATCTGATCAATTCATGTCTGATACCTCTAAAGTTGATCATCGAAATGATCAACAATCCAATAATAGTCCAAATTATTTCTCTTATTATATAACATATAAAAAGCAGCAAATTGTGTCTGGATTTCTTCCCATTTCTTAACTTTTATTGGCTAGATCACTTGACTGGGAAGAAAATAATAATTTGTCAATTATTTTTCTGCAGATAAATGAATAAACAGCCATTTTTCAGTCGTAAAAAAGCAAAAATGTACTAGGTGGTACAGTAACTTTGCAAACGCAAATCAGTTTGGAAAAAAACTATTTCACCATTTGGAAAAATGCATCCAGGCATGTTACCAGTAACTGCCCTCTGTGAAATGTGAACAAATCATCCACTTTGATACACAATATTTCACATCTCTGTGGAATTTAACTAAAATGCATGAGAAAGAAAGCAAATCTCGCTGGAATCCAGAAGGCGACGGCTTCTGCAGCAAAGCGAGGCTGCTTTTATTGGAGCGGCCAAAAGTCGACATCTGAGTCTGTGTGAATGTGACCTCTGCGCTGCCTGTCAAACATTCGCAATATTCAAGAGTATTAAGTATCCCCCATCTGTCAAATAACACCCGTGACTCACAGAACACACATGCACATAAAACTACTGCTGTGATTGGGTTTCACTGTGACCCGAGAGTCGTCTTGATGTCCAGTTATTTTTATTCTGTCTTTAGAACAGCAGTAGCGTGTAAAATCTCATTTTCCCTGCTTGAATCCAGCCTGTAAGCGAGCCCTAGCGTGGGGATGGTGGGAAGCATGGGGAGGTGAAGATGGAGACATGACAGGCGAGTCTATCATTTCCCACAGCTGGATTGTGTGTATGGTCTTTTAACTCCTTGCCTTGTTGCTTTGATGCTCCTGATAGCTACCTAAAGACACACACACACACACACACACACCCACACACACACACGATTCACATGCTTGTATTTGCTGCCAGCTCCCACAGAGTGTTGGTAACCCTCCACCCCTTAAACAAAAGAGCCTCTTCCTGAGCTGCTACAGGGGAAATACACAGACAGACACACAAACACACACAAACACACACAGCATTAGTTGTATTTTCAGCAAGAAAAATTTCTCAGATTCCCACAGATTTGTGCAAAAAAAAAAGCCCCAAACCAGAGCGTGCTGATGGAAACAGCTGAGCGAGCTGCAGTCTAGTCTCTTATGTGCTGGATTTTGAAAGTGCCTCTCATCCTGGTGTGCTTTATTTTTTTTTTTCTACAATAGGCTGCTTGATTGCCCCTTTTCTGTCAGCCATCTCCCCTAAAAAACTTCCTCTCTCCGGCTGTCTTCCTGAATTTCAATCTCCCTTTCCTCTGTTATGCGTTTAGGGTCGGAGGATCACGGTTTTATCCGAGGCAGCAGAATTCCGCTTAGCAGCTGGAATGCCAGGAATGTTGAGAAAACTGGGCACAGCGCGGCGGCCTGATCTGACGTTTTCTTTGATGTGTTTGCGGGTGAGTGATGGAAGCAGGGAGAACATGAATGTGTGTTAGAGACTAGGGAGACAGAGAAAAGAGGTGTGAGGATGGACTGGCACACAACAAAAGTGTGAATATACCAAGAGGACAAGAATGTGAGGAAAAGAAAACCATCCTACATCGGTGTCCCACAGTAAATGTGTACGTGAATTGGTGAGAAAATCAAATTTGGAGGGCTGCAGAGGGTTGTTTCATTTCACATCGAGATAAAGTGTTATTTTGGTGTGAACTTCCTCCAACCCTTCTCCCTTCGTCATTGTGTCTCACTCACTCGTCTTAGAAAGCTGCTTCATGCCTGAAGTTTCTAGAAAGAGTCTTTACACACAAACAAACTGCAAATACATTCACATGAAACAGGAGTAAAAGGCTGTTTACATGGTGCCGGAAGTCATTTCACTTTTATGAGCCCATTAAAATCCTTGAAAAAAAAAAAATCCAAGTTCAAGTTTATATTATACAATTAAACTGAATATCATATCATATCTAACTGAATCAAAGTTGAATTCTGTTGTCTCCACTACTATTTTTACACCTTATGGGTGGATGTTTAGGTGTGGCGTGACCAGTGAAGGTTTACCGGCTTGGTTCTTGTTAAGTTGCAGGAACGTTGAATGACAAATACATTTGGCTGGAAATGTTTATGCATCTAAAAAGTTTGGCCTGTGCACAAAGATAAGTAGTTTACTTGCAAGAGTGAATGCCATTGAGCAGGATGCGAGCTGCAGTTTATCAGTCAAATTGCTGCCCTCTTCTTTGCTGCATGTTTGCCAGCGGTGCTGTTTGTTATATAAAGTTCATTGCAAAATCGATAAAAAGACTCATCCGTCAGTTCCAGATGCTCGAGCCAGAATGAGTGTGTCAGCGAGGCGGCTGGGAGGGACACACGCACTCACACGTGTCATGGTGGGTGAGAAAGATCTCATCCAGGATCCAGCGCACTCTCGATCTCTGATAGCGCCTGTACGGAGGGGTCTCGGGTGCATACTTCAGCACCTGGAGGAAACAGGAAAAAGGGTGATCAGGAAGTAGATAAAACCTGTTTCCTGGTAGATTTTTAGGTGTAGACCACAGTCAGTTGATAGTTTCCATCTATGGATGTATTTGTAATAAATTTCATATAAAAGAAAGAACCAGATGTGACTGAAACATAAAGGAGATATGCTGCTGCCTGATAAGTTGTATGTGCTGCAAAAACAAAAAAATATTATTAAAGTTGGATTGTTCATTCACTGTCACCAATGAAATGTACATATACCATCATCAAAAAAGGCAAACAAATTAATTAACACAAACATATTTCTGTCAATACTAATTTTCATCTGAGTCTGATATAATTTCCTCCTTTTCTCTTCAAACAGGGAGTTTTTATTGCCTATTAACATCCCAATCAAGGGATGTAACAAAAATAAAAATGTCAAAAAGTATTGTTTGGTTGCAAAACCTAGTACAGCTGACTGGGGAGGTCTTCCTCATTCTGGATGGGACTCGTCTCCGTCATACTAAGATAAATGAAGCGACCGCCTGGCTGCGTTTCTGCCCACCTGTGCCTCAGTCCTGTGGCCAGAGGGTTTGAGCGGCTGGGCCCATCCTGTCTGAGCATCAGACCGTCCACTTTTTTCAGAGGTGGCTACTCAGACTGGGACCGTCTGTGCAGCCTTCGCTCTGTCTCCCTGGTGAGACTGGATGGCGAGAAAGGGCTCAAGTTCTGCCGTGAGCCTCAGCTCACGCCTCAGCTGTATTCCAGGCTGGCAACACGTTCCAAAAAGACTAGTACAGGAGCAATTCAGCGCTCGTAAGAAGGTGGAAAATGCTGATGCTATTTCAGACAACTGATGTCAGAAAGAGATTGTTAATGGTGATTTAGTACAAAAGCAGCCTCCATGAAAGGCTGAGTCTGTGAGGAGCAAAGATGGATAGAGGATCTCCATTTTCTCAATAAATGTGTGATAAAAATCCCTGCAATGTTTAAACCCACTGTTCTTTCAAGAAAGAATCTCAATTTTTCTCCTTCCACAGCACATACCATTAGCAAATGAGTCGAGGACTCTGGTGAAATTTCATTACATAAAGGACAAGGACACAAGTCTGAGCTGGACATCCGTGATTTCTGATCCCTCAGATGGCACTGCATCAAGATTTGTCATTCATCAGTAGCGGATGTAACTGCATGAGGATGGGATTAGTGTGGCGAAAATTTCCAAGCACTACAATAAAAAAACATATTCATAGATATGGGTGGCGTTGATGTCTCTGGGCCCGGAGACATTATGGGTGAACAAGACATTCTGTTCACATTACAAAGGAAGAAAAGGGCAAAAGTATTGGACTCGCCTGCCTGAACCTTTGACTTGTCCCCAGTACAGAATACAGAAAAAAAGACAATGCAGAAGACCCCTCTCTGTGGCGCACACCTTAAGATGTGGTTGCAGGAAAAATACTGCAAAATAACACCTGAAAATCTTAATTACTTGGTGTCCTCAATGCCAGAAGACCTTTTTAGTGTTGTGAGATAGAATAGCAACATTTAAAAAAGATTTAAAAAACAACAAAAAACTCTTTTGTCCCACCAGTTTTTGGAATGCAACGGATGCTTGAAATGTAAACGTAATGTAATTATATTAAATCTACAAGACAAACAATGAAATATCTCAGGTTCATACTGTCTGCAATGAAATAAAAGTTAAAAATTCAAAGTAAAATGTAAGATACAGGGCAAAATTTTAAACGACTGTACTTGCAGTTTAGAAAACTACTCTGATATTTATCTACTCGTGATAACTAACTGAAGTAGCAGCTGAGGGACATGTGGTTTGTAGGTGCCACATTTAATGTGAAAATAAAGTGGAAGTCCATATTGTTCCACTAGTGATGCAGATCTCCAAAGCTTAATGAAGGAGACACTTCATGATGATTAATGTCAGCACTTCCCAGCAGTAAAACAATGATGTGAGCAATAACAGGTTTCTTTAGAAAAAGACTCTTAAGGAACCAGATCTGTGATGTCAGGAAGGAGACAAGAAAATACTGGAAATCTTCTCACTCTTTTCCTGCTCTCTCTCCTTATCTCTCTCTCTCTCTCTCTCACTCACTCACTCACTCACTCACTCACTCACTCACTCACTCACTCACTCACTCACTCACTCACTCACTCACTCACACCAAAATCAAAAGAAGCCAGACACAATGCACCTTTTTCATGCCCTCATAAATTGTGACTTTTGCACAGTCAAAGACACAGTGCTATTACAGTCCAAATCCCACTTTTGTTTAAATTTCTATTGTCTGACTTTTTTTTTTAACAGCGAGAGAAGCAGAGTGAGAAAAGGAGCCCTGTGGACCACCTTTCAATAATGAAGCTATGCAAGAACAAAGACACAAAGAGATGGAGGGAATTGAGAGAAAAAAAATGAATGACAGGCTTAAAGAACAAGAATGGTCCATTGCGATGGGACGAATTGAAAATGGGAATTGGGGAGAATGAAAGAGCGACTGGAGAGAGAAAAGGAAGTGAATAACAGAAAACCTGTGACAGATATGTAAAGAAATGAAAAGCAGAGAGAAAATGCAGGACTTCTGGTGCTGGTTTGTCGTTGATGCAGCGCCGGCCTCTGCACACTCAATTTCTTCCTGCTCCTCCCTCATTCAGCATCTGCTCTCTTCCTTAAGAACCATCATTTTTAGAAATTCACTTCAATGACATGGGAATAAAAATGTAAGTTGCATGCTTCCATATCACCCTAATATGTCTTTTATTGCTGAAGAAAACATTCTTTGCATCAGCACATAAACAGAAATATTAAGTGCACATATTTTTAGGCTGTTCAAAAACAGAAAGAAATATTAAATGTTTTGAGCTGGTCTTTTAAGTTATTATTATTAAGCACTGTATGAAATAAAATAAAAATCAACAGTTTAATAAGTGTATAACACGGGAATGATAAGAACAAAACAATAAAACAACAAAAGTACATTTCAAAACTCCCTACAGATAATTTAATCCTTAACTTTATCTTTATACAGAAAGGGATACTTAGTACTGTGTCGCACCTCCTCTCCTTTTAACAACACCAGATAAGAACCAATAGTTGTAACTTTGAAAGTAAAATGTTATTCCTTTATTTGTCAATGGAATGCATGATTTAGGAAACCTAGTTCTGTGCTGTTTTAGTTTCTTTGTTCTGTTCTTTTTTTTTTTTTTTTTTATTTGGCCAAAAATGCCAAATGATACCAGTAGGTCTCTGAACTGGACTTAAGGCTTTAGCTGCAGATTTTAGTCTGGCATTGTTGTGCTAAAATGAGCAAATCCCTCCTTGAAAAAGATGTTATCTGAATCCAGCTTATATTGCTATTTCATTCAGCATTAATGCTGAAGGTTAACTGTGCCATTAAGACTATTTCACCCTCAGATCATTACCGATCCTTGTTTTTGAACTGTGCGATGGTTCTGATTTGGTCTCTATGCTCATTAGTGAGGATGCAGCATTCTTGACTCCCAGAAAGAATTTAAAATTCTGATTCGTCAAACCACAGGACAGTTTTCTACTTTTCCTCAGCTCATCTTTAGTGGGCTCCAGCACACAGAAGGCAGTCACGTTTCTGAGTTCTGGGAGTTAATGTACGTGCTTTCTCTTTGCATCTCTGGATACAGGTGTTTAATGTTAAAAGTTCTTGAAATCATTAACTGATTTCAAACTTTTCTGTTTTTAATTTATTTGTCTTTTTTGTCTTAACTTATTTTAAATATGCTGTTAATCCATCCATCCATCTTCTTGACCCGTTGTTCCATTTCTGGGTCACGGGGGTCTGCTGGAGCCTATCACAGCCCATCCCAGGCGAGAGGCAGGGGTACACCCTGGACAGGTCGCCAGTCCATCGCAGGGACACATTCAAAGACAAACAACCATTCACACACACTCGCACCTATGGGCAATTTCAGACTTCCCAATCTATGCTGTTAATATCAGGGATAAAATTTCATTCTTTTGGTGAAAATTATTCCTAACCACTTTTTTGGAAAATACGTTTGAAGGTGTGACTGGCATTTATGAATTTATGAACTGCATCATATCTCTATTTATGCATTTCTCCAGTCTATGAAAGCAGGAGTTTTCTCCTTTTTTTGTGCAGGATGAAATCATAATAATCAGTCAGGTCGCTTATTTTCATGGCAAGATGATCAATCATGCTTCTAGTGTTCCGGTAGGTTTTCATTACAAAATTAGGATTATACATAACCCATGGTGCATGGGTTGTGTCTCCTACCATGTAGTCTGCACTTGTTCGTAGTGGCTCTTTTAGAATATTCTAGAATGATACCCTCCACTCATCTGGGATCACCAATGAGCAAAAGCAAAAACAAAAAAACAAACAAAAAAAAAAAAAACAAGAAAGTATGAAGTGTAGTTAGAATGATGTTGTGTGGACTGCTTGAACGGTGTGGACGAGTGTGTCCTTGTGTTATAAAACGTACCTCGTGTAGTTTGAGTGATGTTTTCGAGGGCTGGCAGCTGCAGCCGTTATTCCAGTTATCGGTTCCACAGCCGCAGTTCCCGCCACAGCGTTTCACCAGCAGACATCGAGGGAAGAAGACAGCGCTGGTGATCCTCAGCTCCTCACGCAGGTTCACGGAGTAGTTGCGAGGAGTGCAGCTGTATCGCTTGACGTCGTCATAGAGACGATTCAGGTCAACTGGAACGTGAGAGGAGAATGAGATAAAATGAAAAACACAGACTTTGGCTATTTCCCGTAAACAATGAGTCTTCCGCAAACACTAGAGTTAGTCCAGGCTGTGCTGTTAAAGTTATTTTTAACCTCGTAAAGGCTTTCTTTAGCCATTATTATCAGGAAACAATGCAATCCATGGAAATGCAGAGGACACTTTTCCAATCCTGCCTATGAAGACAAATTACACCATTCAGTTAGTCCACTGCAATCATGTCCAAATAATATAAAAGTCTGAATGAGCTGAATTTTCTGCTTCTAAAGTCAAACAAAACTGAGTTTGTTGCGTTTGTCCCTAAAAACACATGACTTACTGCTGCAGTTCTTATGAATGACTCTATGTTGGCCTCCACTACTACTGAGATATTTTAGGTTATTACTTTTTTTGTCAGGATTTGTCATTTAACCTCCTAAGACCTGATGAAGTACACATATGTGGACATCACATATTTTGTTGTCTATGTCATAATATTGATTTTCTTAACTGAGGGCCAAAGCAACAAGAAAGAAATCTGCACCAGGTCTTAGGAGTTTAAATAACGCGTAAAACAAAGTCCTGGGTCCACCTTCTTTAGAAACACTATATTGTCATATTCAGGAACATTTTGTCTCTGAATGATGCAGAAATAACTAAATTTGTGGTTGTTTTTTCCAGGCTGGACTGTTGTTTTCAAAATATCTCAAGAATCCCCCCACTGATCCAACATGCTGCGAGTTTAAATGGAAACTATTGAGAGATCCCACTGTATCTTAAAGAGCTCATTTCCATACTAACACAGTGATTTGTTTTGAGGTTTCTTGAGTTTCTAAAATAAAAAAAGGAGAATTGAGCGCTCAAATCTCAAATTTCCCTTTTCTGGTATCAGTTTTCATCTTGTGTTCAGGATGGGGACAGTCTGGTAGCTACTGGGTGACACTGAACTGTCCATTACTTACATGGCTGCAGGCCAAAACTGCAGGGGGAACAGCCTTGATGCACCAAGACCAAGGTCTTTAAACATTTGTATGCCATGTTTCCATGTTAACCTTATGTAACGGTATTTTGTGCTTTTCTCTCCCAGCACCTTTAAATAATAAACTTCTTCCTGCATGTTTCTTCTATGAGTGGCCTTTGACACCTCAAGGATGACTTTTGGTTAAAGTTACTCCTATATCACATAGTAGAGCCTCTATATCATATATCATATATCATGTTTTTTTTTTCTACTGTTGCATGACATATATTTATAAATAGAAATATGTGACATAGTGTGGGCATATGATCACTATTGACTAAATGAAAATGGTCAGGAGGTGGAGAAGCTATTTGTTATGAGAATAAATGGAATAACAATTGACTGCAGAGATGCTTAGATGAGTGGAAGGAAGGAAGAAGAAAGACACAAAAAGGACTGAAAAGGAAGCAGGAGTCATTAATTGATTGTGGAACAATGTATTGATTCCCGCCTGTCATCTTGTCATCAGTCTGCAGTAAAACACCCTCATTTGTGCACATAAAACCCTCTGAAAAGGCTCAAAAGTAATTTAAGGATCACATGATGAGAAATAAAGGGCAAATGCAGAAAAATAGTTCAGGAAAACTATGAAATGCAGAAGCTGTAGATTTGATCATTCCTGCATGTCTCTTTCTACAAGCCTGTTTTCTTGTGCTGCAGGAGTATGTTAACATTTATCTGACATTTAAAAAACAAACCTAAGGAAGCAATCCTATTAGCTTCTCAGGTAACTTGTCAGGGAGAGGGTTTATTAAATATTAGCGTGAAGAAACACCTGCAAGTGTAGTCAAGCAAAAGGTTCATGTCATCGCTTACTGTTACAGAGACAGAGACATACACACAGTTTGTCGAACTTCTTATACATCCATTTACAGGTGACCCTGCATTTCTGTCTCTTTCTTCAGAATCTGTTAATATCTTTAACAACCTTGGCTGAACGACTCCAACATTACAACTCATTGTTGAGTGAGACAGACTAGTTTTACAGCATTTGAGCAGAGTGGAAGTTGAGGAGCTGCAGCCAGACGACTGGTGATGATAATAGACTGAGAAGAAGAATTTGCATCTTAATAGATCTCTGCATATCAAATGAAGCAAAGGTGTAGAGTAACATCAAAGCCATTTTAAGGCATGAAAGGGTAGCTTTAATGGAAAAAAGTAAACATGTCATTCTGATGAGCAGAGATGAGTTATTAGGGGCTTAACCAATATATCATACAGGAGTTTAAAAGGAAAATAAAGGCTAAAAGCAACAAATATTGGCAGCAATTACACCATGATTGCACACGAGCATAGACATAGCCCTAAGAAACTGTACAGAAGGATTACAATGTTTGTGTCTGTGTGATTTATCTTTCACTGGTGTTTACAGCTGCTTTGCAAGGGAAATGTTCATCTTTTTCTAAAGGAGAAAATCCCAGCATTAGGCTGCTATTTATGTATTTTTATTAATTTGTGATTAGAAACCAGTATAGTAAATGGATATGTAGACATATCCTGAAAGAGACTCCTGTTGAACCAGAGTAAAAGGACATGTAAATAAATGTTTACACTGTCTGACAGGTGTATCAGACACTGAGGTGGCTTTTCCTAAAAATCAAAGTTCACATCAGCTCTTTTATTTCATGCCTCTCTTACAATACTACAGTGAGCTTCAGATGGTTAGGGATGTGACCAAGAATGATTTCCCAAGGTTCACATGGGTTATCCTTGTGCATCATGTCAGCCAGCAGAGGCCACCTAACCTACAACATTTACTGTCCAGCTAAGTATCAAAAGCACTGAAACACTCACACCCAAGAAGCATCATCACTTAAACAATTATGATGACCTGATCCTATTCACACTCCACACTCAGGGGGCTATCGACACTCACTAGCCATTCAGGGTCCAGAGTATAAGTGGCTATCCAAGTATTGTCATTTGCTCTCTGCGCTGCTCTCAAATGGATTTTCTTGTGAGTATCATGGTTTTGTTTCCCATTCAGCAGCCATCGCAGTGACAGTAAAGCTCCTTCCTGCACCTACTCGAGTACCGCCCTCTGAAGGCTGAAGGTCGGTTTGTTAGTAATAGGCATCACTTCAACCAGTGCAAGGTGAACTTAGCTCATTGTCTTAGCTAAAAGAGGCCAGTGTAAAGAAAAAAGGAATCAAACCATTCAAATGGCCAGTTTTACGAAGATAATGTCATTCAAGCAAATGAGGTTGCAGTTGAATCTGCATTTTGGTTGAATGCTATCCTATTAGAATAAGCTTTTTACATTATTAAAAAGAAGACCCTGAACTGATAAGCAGCTGAATTTCTATATCAGGTGAAAAAAAAAGAAAGAAAAAAAGAAGAAGGGGAAATTCATTTATCTCACTACAGCATTTTGCTTTCAGTTTTTAAACACTTAGTATGTGAATTTACATTACATTTTTGCAAAACAAAACCAAGAATTCTGAAATTACGAGAAGGTACCCTGTTGACTGGTGTTTTGTGAATGAGCGTTATTCTTGTGAAATGTCGGCCCATGAGACTTCTTTTTCTTTCCTGTGAGACTTCCCTTCAAAACAAAGAAAAAAAGATCTTGTTTTTAAATGAAGGACAGAAACGTCTTTAGCTTTGGACAAATTATTGCAACTGCCGCTACTGATGATGCTAAAACAGTCCACAGAAAACGAAGGCAGTGGATGATCATTTGAATGGTCATATGACCGACTACGTTAAATCCAGTGATGCCAGACATGTGCAAATACCAAATAAGTGTTTCCATTACAGTTTTACAGGGTTTTTGTGACATTTGACAGTTTTTTCAAATTCTGGGTGATAATGATATTTTTGTTTTGTGCAATTCTAGTGGTAATGAAAATTCACTGAGTGTGTTGTTAAAAGAAGTGATTTGAGGCAGTGGTAAACATTCCTTTGTTCTAATTTTTATTGTAGCATATTGTTAGAATAAACTGAGATAGGCTCCAGCAGACCCCTGTGAACCTGCATTGGATTAAGTGGGTATAAGGGATGAATTAATATTTTTGGAGTAACTCTGAAATGGACAAGGGTACAAACCTTGCTACATTGAATATATCTCTGCTCACAGCCAAATCATAAAAACACATTTGTCCTTCTTTTTTTTTTCTTTTTGTGAAAAGCAGATGTGACAATAAACCCCTCATCTAATCTTTTCCTGAATTTCTCTGCAGAGCTACAGGGAACATTTTTCAAACAAGTGAGGGTTTCATGGTTGGTGAAAGAATGCCAAGAGTTGTAAAAATGTACCTCTTAACATTTTTATTATTTGTTTTGACTTCCCAAAGGCAGTGCAAGCCCTAATGTTCAAGAGGTGGTCCAATCAGCCATCAGCCACTGTATGGGCTCTGATGGCCAGTGTGTGTCTGAGTGCATGCAGGCTAGGTTAGGTTTCTGTGAGTTGCAACGAGAGCATAGGTTGCACATGAGTGCTTCAGCTGTGAGTGTGTTGTGCACATGTGCAGTTGTGTGCGGCTGTGCTTGCTGGGCTGAGCATGTGTCTGTTTGAGGGGAATAAGTGTAATCTCAGGAAAGCAGCAGAGTGGAACCATTGTCGGGATGTGTGAGAGGGGAAAAAAAGATGGAGACACGGGGAGCAAGCAAAACTGCAAGAATGACTGTCATTCACTCAGGCAGCAACATGAAAACAGTGTAGTGTTGATCCATGAGTGGGTGACAAAAACAAAGCAAAACAAAAAAAACAACAACATAGTTTTCTGCTGCAATGTGCAGAAAAACTGAAAAGGAAGCTTTGTTTGTTTGTGTTAGAATTAATATTATTTTATTTGAAATTATTGACGTGTGAACATAACATATCCCAGTGAACATTATCATCAGGCCTGCTGTCCTTCACGAGAACAAAGAGGAGTGTGAGCTTGTGTATGTCTTAATGAAAACAAAGTAAAGCTGCTGACTGTGGCAGGTTTCTGAGCCACTACACAGGTTGAATCTCCAATTAAGGAGAGCTACATTGCTGTATTAAAGAGCTGCAGTGCCTACACAGCTTTAAGCAACCCTGCAAAATGCAGAAACTCCTTTGCCTTGAAAAGCCGTCCCATGCCAGCAAAGCACACACATGCACTCGTAAATAGAAATAGATTTGCTGCTAAGTGAAAGTATTTACTATGGAACAGGACATCCCTCAGTTAGATAGAAAGAAACACCCCAGGAGAAGGATATAAAAGCACAGCTGGTGGTGATGGGGTCAAAGGCACTCAGGCCCAATGCAGACTTTTTATTTAATATATTCACATGCATAAACACTTTCTTGCAAATATGCATGGGCTTGAGAATATTTATTTTCATATCATCTAATACACATCCATCTCTAGCTGTGCATCCTATGGCCAAATCTGTTGCTTCACTAGACTCCTCGCTGCTGGCACTGACTTCATAGTAAAGACGTGGATGGGCCTTAAATCTGTTACTGACTTAAACTAAGACCCCTGCAGAGCTCTACCTCAGAGCTCTCAGCTTCTCCGTCTACAGCAATACAGAAGGTGTCCTGGTGTGTGGGTAAGTCCATGTGAGATAGAGGCTACACACGTCCCCCTCCCCCCACCATCCCACCCCACTCAGCTAGATACCAGCAGCTGCTGGATAGACAACAGAGGAATGTTATGAACTTAAAAACGCTTATGGGTCTATATCTATATCTATCTATCTATCTATCTATCTATCTATCTATCTATCTATCTATCTATCTATCTATCTATCTAT
>JAOWBL010069920.1:0-18650 GCA_028564865.1 Zenarchopterus dispar
TATACACAAACCTCTATTTCTGTTGTTTCCAGTCTTCTTTCCCTTTCAGCTGCTCTTTTCAGAGGTCACCACAGCAAATTATCTTGCTCCATCTAACCCCATCCTCTGCATCCTCCTCTCTCACACCAGCTGACTTCATCTTGTTTTTCACTTCTGGTAGTTTTTGAATTTACTAGATTTCATAATTGGCCCAGGAGTTATACTTATCAGAAGACAAATCCTGCTGGCAACAACTGCTGGTGATAAAGGACTTTTAACTTGACCTCACTGTTTATTTTTATTGTCTTATTAGCAGCAAAGCTTGGTCATCACAAATAAATACTGTATTTACTGTATTTTTATAACTGTATTTTTGACTGAAGAAATTTTCTTATTTGTTGGCACATGCCTTAAACAAACCTAGGCTGTTTTTTTAACCTCAGAGCAAAATAAAATGGCTTGTGCAATTAATTATCCAATTAATCAGCGAAAATTTTGAATAATTGATAAATTTCGGTAATTGACCATGAACATAGTTGCTAGATGCAACCCTACTTCAGAATGATAGGGGTCAGCAGTAAAATAGCAGCAGACAGAATGAGCTGATATTTGTTGCACAAGCCTCACTTAAGACTTCCTTATTTCCAGTTTTCTTTTACACTATGGTCAGTCAGCAGTTTAGCTCAGCCTCGTTACAAAGCAATCTGTGTTGAAAGGGCAGATACATAGTGACTGCCATTGTTCTGTAATTGGCATGCAAACTTAAACCAAAGGCCATGTTGATAAACAGCACGGTCCCATCCATTTCTGGCAACTTCTTTGACCACTGGCTAGTGTTGTGTTACAGGTCAGCGGCTGCATTGTGCATTAGTGGTCCTCAGACGCTCCTTCAGATGATGGTAACCTTTTCAACTTGAACTGCTGAACCCAGTCTAGGGACTGCACTGACTTTTCCTTTGCCTTTACTTCCCTTATCCAAATCCAGAAGCTTCCAGGGCATTTATTTTAAGGTCATGCTCTTTTTACTAGGCAAAACACAATGAACATGCAAAGTTTATTCGTCAAATATAATAAGATGCATCTTTTATTATACAAAGAATGATTTGAGTCTGCCCATAGGTTTGTCTAAACCATACCAACTAAATGTCTTCTCTTGTTTTAACTTGTTTTTACTAATGACAGACATTTAAACCAGCAAATGAAAGGTTAATTCCTCAATGTTCCTTCTTCTGATCTACTGTTGGAGTCAAGATTGACACTTTTAACGATTCTTGGGGGGAAAAAAAGAAATTGAAATATTGTGTCTCAAATGTCTCACATGATTCAGCACAGGTCATACTGAACTTAAACATACAGTACTCTGATCTCAAATGGCTGTCACTTCCTGTTTTCTTCCGTGCATATTAAAAGCATTTTTAAAAAGTGTTAAAATAGTTCTCTGCATTTATTCACATGTGAAGTTGCCAGAGTTGATCAAAATGGCTTTTATTCCCATTTTTAAACGCTTGTCTGCTCTATGGTTGGTAATAAGAGTCTCCTGGTTTCCGTCTCTGTAGATTTCTCACTACATGCAGATAATTTGGTTTGACTATGATCCATGTTTGACTTTGTAAAATGACATTTTTATGTATTTGTATAACCACTTGGTTTTTAATCAGTTCATTTTGTAACTCATTAATACATTCAAATAAGGAAAAATATGCTGTGATACAGGAGGAAGTAGCCCACATCTTTCCAGTCAATAATTTTTATGCTTAGTCCTTTTAAATTATTGCTATTACTTACGTATAGACATATATTTGTATTGTGTGGTGATATTGGCTGGTGATATTTGTCATTGTTGTCCTGCATGACCACCCTCTTCCTAAAATTGTGCCACATACACAGACAAAGTGTTTTGTCTGCTGTTTAAAAAAAAAAAAAAAGTTTCCTGGGCTCATGTGGTTATATCATCTATTAATGATGATGATAATGTAGTGCTGTCTCAGGGGTCAAAGATCACAGCGTCCAACTTAGGCCTTTGCCCTTGCACTTTACGTTCCTATTGTTTTCCAGATCTCGTAGAGTATTTCATATAGTAAAGGCAGAAAAATGCAAATTTCTTCCCCTTTCTTTGAGGATTATTTACTTAAAATATTTAGGTAAATTTCTCATTCATTTGTTTACCAATTAGATATTTTTTGGTCATTCTTGCTCCTCCGCTTTTGTACCAAATCGTCATTACAAAGGGCTGGTGACGTATACTGTTTTTTGTTTTGCTTTTCTTTCCCATCTTCTGAGGATGGTAGCGTGGTAGCACTAAGCCTGGTAGTAATCAGAGTAGCTTCACTGATTTGATGTGTCTAGAGGGGAACTTGAAAAAACAAAGCATTCAATGACGTTGTCCAAGCCATATAATTTTTACCACGTCACTTCAAATGCAACTTTGTAGCCAATTTGAAAACCCACTCTAGACTTTGACTCACCAAAGCGTGTGTGGTTTTCATTGAAGCAAAACTGAAAATGACCATGAATTAATCCATTTTAATGATGTATAACATAAAAATGGGACTTCTTATGTGTGAAGTTGGTGTTCTTTTTTTCTTCATCACCTCTCTCTTCAGTCTGGGTAAAGATGGCTCAGTGAATGGGCTCTTTTAGCAGAGTGTAATTGAACCTGACCCACTTGGACAATTTACTCAAACCCATAATATTTGTTTAGTGGTCTCGGGGTTTGGATGGCTGGACTCCAGGGTTGGGGTGACCCCAGAGTCATCAGCTGGGCCTTAAATCACAACTGCTCCCTGAAGGGGCGGTGCTCCAAGTTGTACTGCTGGGGACTGTTGATAAATTTCGCCATTGCTGAGGTGGCATTAAGGTGTTCATGTTACCTGCAGTCACTTGTCAGCTGGAACCCTAATACTCACCAGGTTTAAGTTATTTCTTCTCGATTTTACAGCAGTAGACTAAGAGCTCAGATAGCTTTCAGTTCCTGACAAAACTTGATGGTCATTTACCTTGCACCATTTTAACTTAAATTTTTAATTTGATGTTACTCCTTCTTAAAAATACTCTTTCTGTGCCATATTTTAATCAACAGGCCACTGTTCTAATGTTATGGGATGCTAAGACATTGCGGTTGTCGCAAAATGAATGGATTTTAGTTTTGAGTCCAATGAAACAATTAACCAAATAGTAAGTTGTGTTTTTTAGCTCTTCTTGATCTTAAATATTGACACAATCACCACTGTAACAAAAAGGAGATAACTTTAGCCTCATTTCAGCTTCTGATCATACTTGAACTTTGAAATGCACTATGATTCTGTTTTGCTGTCTAGTATTTACGCTGAGTTTTTGAGTTTGGATTTGGCTGGACGTTAAGTTTGGATTAGCTGTCAATTGGTTGGCATGTGTACATTGAATTGAAATTATTGAAAATATTATTATAAACTTTCTCTGACTTAGTTTTATCTGTTTTTATATTTTATGTTTTGTCCTGTTATTTTGAAGCCCTCTGATTTTTATCTTGAAAGGTGCTATATAAATAGTTATTTGATGCCCAATTAGCTATGTGATATGACAAAAATCTTTTGTCCTGATAATAATTATAGAAACTCAATGAGTTAATTTTTGTAACAATCGTATGGAAAGGAGCATTTCTTCTTTTTACATTTAAACTGAAATGATGATACTCATTCATGCATAATTTGTCTCTTACTAGAATTTCTTAGCAAATGCTCCATAAGCATTAAGAAAATATACAAACATTTAACACAATTAGAAATTATAGGTCCACCATGTAAATAAAACTAAAATATCAAAAGTACTTGACCAGTTTACCTGGAGTAAATGTATACTTTTTCATAGTATAGATAACATAACATAGTGCAGATAACAGGTGGTGGAGGAATTGTTGGAACCAGTTATTCACATAATTTGCGAAGCAGAGTATCTTGTCTGGTATCTGACTCTTCCTAACCTAGGCACATCCATGCTGCAGAGTCCCTTGTTCAGGAACGAGTGACTTTGTTAGGCTAGACCTCCCTCTGTTCAAAGCTACTGTCTTTGATCTTTCTTCACCATTTTTCCTCCATACATATGGCAACATGCAGGACAAAAGTCATGTGACTTTTTTTCTTCTCAAAACCAGTTAAAAGCAATCCTGACATCTGTGGTTTTGTGAAGCCACAGCTGAATCATATATCTTTGTTGTTCTTTTTTTCCCCTGAAGACATTTACTGATATTTATTTTAAACGTGTGTAGTCATTGATGCACTGCCACTGTTTTTCTCTTCAAAGAAAGTCTGAATTTGGGTGTGTTTATTTCACCCATGGTTCATTATCAAATTTATCAACCACATTTTGTTTTTATCATTTTGTTTGCTTTTTTTGTTCGTTTGTTTTTAACACCAGAGATTGCAGCAAAATGGGAATCTGTTTAGGAGTTTGCATTTGTTAAATAAGTCCTTAACTTGCATTAGAGCCATAAGTTCAACAGTATTAAATCACTTTAGCTGTTATTTTTTATTGATATTTCAAACACAGATGGCAAAGTCAGTCATTAACCCACCCCCCCTCCCACTCCCCCAACCCAAACACACATACATACACACACACCCCACAGAAGCCTTTAAGTTTTGGACAACATTTTTAAACAAGGCCTTTGCTCTAAGTTGTCTAAAAATGATCTAACAATGAGCCGAAGTGAAAATCTGTTTTTGTTAGATCTTCAAGTAAACACATTCAGGTTTCCACATAAATTAACTTAATTGGTGCTTTTTCTGCAGAGTCCAGAGGGATGGAATCTGACAAACAAACTCCTCCTGAGAGAAACACCTGAGCTCTGCCAGACTTTGTTTGTCTTTAAGGTCCCATCGGGGTTAGACGGGGAAATCTCGACCCTGTCATCAATTTTAAAAGCCCTGCTTCTAATCTAAGCTGTGGTTATTTTTATATTTGTGCATCAGAAGATTCCATGGAAATGGAAATTAATGAGTTCCCATGAGAAAAGAGAAACGGGTTTAGCGGTAAAGAGGTGACACATTCAATGAAATAAAGGCAACAGTCACTTATTTTTATGGATCTGTAATGGTTTTATCGATCATTGTTGCTTATACAAAGAGACCGTTTTCTGTTGCTGTCTTATTCTTACCTTAAATAGCATTTTAATGGTTTTCTTTAAACTCCCTTTTCACTCATCTTAATTTTCGAAAAAATGAATTCACTTTTTTATTTTATTATGTATCTATAAATGTGCTCTAATACAAGAATGTTCTAATATGGGAGTAAAAATGTATTTTCCAGAGTTGTAATGGTTTTCCTTTTTTGTTTTTGTTAAATTGAAGTTATAAATATTGTTGTGTGAACAGATACATTTTTACTGACCCAGACAAGCTAATGCCGGTCCTCTGCTTCACATTCCTCATACATGAAGTTGCTGCTCTTTCACGTCTAATCTGTTGCTGCAGCATTTTGTCCTCCACCTCATCCAGCCTACACCTGCTTGTCCTCAATGGCCAAACTGACATTAGAGCTAAAAATGAACAGAATGGTGTGAAAAGTCTATATATAGCTATATCAAATAATGTATCATATAATCATAGCAGCCAGGCAACTAGTAAATGCACTTACATCGAATATAATTAAACTACACAGCAGGTGGTCTTTGTCCTCTTACATTTTGACTGAATACCACTGCAAACATATCTTAATTGTAGCTATTACCCTGTACCAGCAATGTTCCGATCCCATTTTTGCTTCAGTGTCATTTGATTTTAAATGTCGGCCAATGCCGAATCCCGATCCAATACCTTGGCAGTCCACCAAAACAGAATTTAAAAAAAGAAACTAAAAGATAACCAATTACCAATTTACAAACAGTAGAAGCTGCTGTAGCATTACATTCGCCGTCAAATTTAAAATATTTCCAAACTGCAGATGTTTCTGAAATAGCAAGCAGCTGCTTCAGGTTTGCTCTGCATTTACTTCAGCCAGTGTTGCCAACTCATCAGTAAGGAAACTAGCTTTTGACTTGACAAGTTGTATGTAATTGTAATTGATGCTGCTGAAGAGAGTAATAAAGTCACAGAAAAAAAGAGGGTAAAAAAGGACTTCATTAGTTTATAACTACAAATGAACTTTCTTTTGTTTAACGTCACAATTCCAACCCTTCTGCTTTGTCCTGACTATAGACCAGTGCAGCGCCATTAAATATTCTGAGTATTACATTGATTAGAATTAACTGTCATTTCTCAGCAGGCATGTACTTCTTGACATTCTTGACTTGACTTCTTGACAAGGAAGACTGAGAGATGTCTGACCCGTCAGCAGCTCCAAGGTTCACGTTTTTCTGAACTGGAGAATGACTGGGTCCAGATCAGCAGAGATCAAGAAGGTTCCTCTTGATCTAAATCAGCTGGTGATCCAGTCACCATCCTGGACCAGCAGGGCAGTGTGGTTCCTGAAGACACGGTCCCTGCAAATTCGTCATTGTCATCTAGTTGTGGCGAAGAACAGTTGCGCAACTTCACACAGCCATTTAAAGGAAATGTACATATCGTCTAACCTTGTCATTTTAGAACAAATCTCATGTGACTTCTTCTTAATATGATCATTGTGTTGTTTTTTTTTCTCAGTGAGAATGAGAGTTGACTTTATTTTATATGATGGATGTCTGTGTGCCTCACAATCGATGTGTTAACATCCCCATGTGACACAAATGGAGAAAATGGCTAAGGTTGTTGAAATCATTTTTAGGCATTCCTGAAAGGGTGCTCTTAGATATGCTCATTTGTGTGATGATTTTTCCATACAGTGTCTGTTTATCAGGACAGTTTGCCCTCATACGCAGACATGACATATTTTATATTTTCACTAATCATCATAAATCCACTTCTGGAGTCTGAAGCACTTAAATTCACCTTGTGACTTTCTCTCTGTCTCTCTTACCCTCTATCATTTATCATAACTCCTCACACACACACTGGATTAATACAGTCCTGATGGTAAACAACAAAGCACTGACATGTTACATTTTTATAAAGGTTGGGCTACTTGGTTGCTAACAATATTTTTTGGATAGAAGTTTAAAGAGATTAATTTAATGCAATATTGAGTCGATGCTTGGTTGATTTTAAAAGACAAAATAGTAGAGAAATACCCTTAGGGGTCTTGTTTAGACTCAGAGTGATGGAGACGCTTCTCACAACCTGAAATGTCGTTTTTCAAATTTCAGGATGTCTTAACTCCCTGGATAAGTCGCTCATCATCTCTGCCACTGTCCTGGTTTTTATTTTGTGTACTCTGGTTGTAACTCATTGGTGTCACTTTCTTTATAATATAAATTTGACAAACTGATGACAGAGTAGCACCTGAGTAATATGATTGTGGTCTGGATTCTCTGTGTTCATCAAAGCACCTGTTCCTCGGCAACCACAAACATCCAGACAGCATTAGCACACTCAGCAGTGACCAGATAAGTGCAGCTCTGCTTTTAAGGAACTAAACAAATTTAAATGAGGCTCCCTGTTTATTAACCTCTTTGTTTTAACGGTTATTGACATCTAACCCTGTAATAGCAGATTTTCTCTTTGATTTCAGTGTGTAAAGATCCACCTTACAAAGTGGAGGAGTCTGGATATGCAGGCTTTATCTTGCCAATTGAAGTTTACTTCAAAAACAAGGTACGTTCATCTGTTTGTTAATAAGTTCTGGCACTGGAATGTCATATGTTTTATATTTTTAATTCTCATTTTGGGGATCTTATTTTCTAGTTAAAATGGAGGAAGTGTCTAAAAATAAGTTTTCTCTCATCACCTGCATGATGCTAATCATGTTCTACCATGTTTTGGTTGCATCTTTTTTATGGGCATGTCATAGGCTTTTATTGGTCTTGCTCACAGAAGTTTATCTGTTCTTAGTAAGATATTGCTTGACTTCAGTTCATTGTAGAATGTGTAACCTTAACCTAATTATGACATTTTCCCTCATTTGGACTGGTTTTTGGTTAAAAACAATGACTAGTAGTCCATACAAGATCAGTGATTGTGCCAAAAACAAAAAAAGACACACAGCACAAAGAGGTGGCTGTGACGATGTAAAAGTCAACTGAATGATGATGTTTTTCTGTTTATAGTAACTTTCCTGACAACTGTAAAAAAAAAAAAAAAAAACCCAGAAAGAAAAAAGCTACAAGGATTTCTCTTTTTCTCTCCCCACAGTCCAAAAACATTGATGTTAAGTTGATAGGCGTGTGTGAGTGTGCATGGTTCCTTGTCTCTATATGTGGCCCTGTGATATACTGGTGAGCTGTCCAGGTCTGCCCCTGCCTATTGCCTTTATGAGCTGGGATATGCTCCAGCAGACCCCCATGACCCTGTAGATGGATTCAGTGGGTATAGAAAATGGATGGATTCTAGAAAAAAAAATCCTTCTATGGGAAGGATTTTTAAAAATAATCCAGTCTGGAATCAAATCATGTACATAATATTTTATATGCATGGCACAGGGTGTCTATAAAGTCTATTTTTACAATTTTAAAAATGTGTTACAAAGGCAATTGATAACATACATTAATTAGATTTTTTCTATTGTGCTCCGTGGTTTTCAAAGTTTTTTAGGGCATTTAATACACCTATATGGGCACCATTAGACGCACAAAGCACATCAAGACTGTATTTGATTTCTTGCTATGTTCGCTGTAGCATAACCTCATCAGTGGTCGCAATCTCATCTGTTATCTTTTGCTTTAATTCACTAATATCCCATATCTTTGTTCGGGGAACAATTTCTTTAACATAGCCTCATAGAAAGAAATCCAGAGGTGTGATATCTGGTGAACGTGGTGTTCACCAGATATCACACCTCTAACTTTCTGGCAGCAGTACAGATGGACTTTGTGATCAACAGCATGCCTGAAACACAAAACTGCAATGTGATTAAAAACATTTATGACCACTGAATACAATATAACAAATCTAATTCATACATCTCATCAATTGCCTTTGTAATTAAATTTAAAAATCGCAAAGAGACTTTATGGACATCCTGAATATAATCAGATTACAGAATAGCTTGTAAGAGTCACAAATTTAGTGAAGCATAATGACGTTTTAACTGTTAAAAAACAGGTTTATCCAAGTTAAACAACTGGAATATTCTAGAGTGGTGACAAAAATTTATGGTTGGTTCTCAATGAATGAACAAAAAGGCCAGATGAATAGATGAGTATTCCTCAGTCAGTGTGCTGAATCAGCATATAACGTGTTTTTGTTCAATAACAGAATGCTGGCTAGCAGAAGAAATCACAGTAACGAGCAAGCTAGCATCATGTTGGCTAACCTCTTGAAGCATAATCTGTTTAACTGGCTAGCCAACTCAGAAACATTTTGAATTTGTTAAACGTTACTACAAAGAATTCTTTCATTCTATCTGATGGACGTGATGTGATTTACTTCTGATTGGATGGTTTAGTGAAGTCCTCAGATCAGCCTCTTAGTTCAGCGCCAAGAAGATGGTCAAATTTGACTATCTAGAGGAAATAAGTCACAACAAGGTTTTGTGGGTGACCCTGTTGAAGTTAAACAATGGCTCATTAATGGTTTGACTTAACAAGACAGACATATACAAGTTTGTTGGTACACTTCTTTTAAAATCAGAAAAACCCACAGTGGTCAGAGAAATAACTTGAAATGGGGGGAAAAATCATAATAAAAACTGATATGCTGAACATTGACTAATAAAAATCAGACAATGCTTTAAAACTGTGATTAAACAAAATAATTTTAAAAAATGGAACCGTAAAAATGAGTTGGGAACCCTAGAGAAGATGTGAAACAATTTGACCATGGTGACCTGTTCAACTGTTTCCTGTAATTAACATCTCAGGTCAGTCAGTCTGACTATTCAGTCAATAAAAAGTGGTCACTCTGCTTCTTGGTATCATGGTGTTCACAACACTGAACATGGGCCAGAGAAAGCAAAGGGGGTGAGATCTCTGAGGAGATCAGAAAGAACAGTGTCAATGTGTTTAAAAGTAAAAACTATGAGACCATCTCCAAGCAGCTTGATGTTCCTGTGACTACAACTGGAAACTTAATTGAGAAGTTTAGGCTCCACAGAACTGTAGACAACCTGGACATGAGGACAACTGATGAAAAACTGAAAAGAGGAGTAACAAACAGAACCCAAAGGGACCAGAACAACTTTCAAAGAGGTTCAAGGAACATCAGTGTCAGATCACAGCTTCCATCACTGTTTGAACCAAAGTAGACTTGATGGAGGATGACAAGCAGAACTCACCTGTTGAAGGCAAACCATAAAAAGTCCAAACTGGGATTTGTCAAATGCATGAAACATGAAGGAGGTTCAGTGATGTTCTGGAGCTGGTTTGTTTAATCTCCTACAGGTTGTTGTTTAATCTGTGCAGGTATAATGAAGTCTTTAGACTGTTCTGGAGTGAAATGTGTTGCAGTTCCAGATCACAGGTCCTCCTAAAACATAACCCCAAATACACACTTAAAAATGCCCACTAGTGGCTAAGAGCTTGACACTTGACTATTCTGAAGTGTCCTTTAAAATAGTCCAGAATATGAGTCCTGATCTAAATCATACTGAACATCTGTGAGAAGAATTGAAAAATGCAGTCAGGAGAAGAAACCCTTCAAACCTGAGACAGATGTTTGTTCATAGGGAATGGACCAACATACCTGTGTACAGGTGCACAAGTCTGAGGTTCAAGAAATCGTTTGCCAGGGTCAATGCCAAAGTTTCCGCCACAAATATTAAATTGAAGATCCCATAATTTTTTCCTGACTAGTTTTTCTTTTTTTTTTTTTAAATATAATTTATTTTCTCTAAGGATTCTGTTTAATCATAATTCAAAATCAATCTCTGATTTTCATTAGTAAGTGTTTAGTAAACAATTATTTATTACTTTTGTAAATTTTATTTTTTTTCCCATTGTGGTATTTTCTTTCTTTAACAGAAGGACATAAACAAATTTGTCAACATGTGTAGTGTATGCTCAATTGTCACAAAATTTTCAGTTTGAGTTGTTTAAAATGTTGAAAGTTTTGTTCATCTCAAGTTGCTGTTCTGAGCAGAAGTTAACTTGATTTGCTCTTTGAAAAGAAAAAAAAAACCTGTTTAACCTTAACCCACCTACTGAAGGTAAGACACTGACCATCTAGAAGTACCTCACACAAGCCCCCTTAAATAATAATAAAAACAAAATAACAGTAAGGTCTCCTTGTTTCCCTTGTGCATGAGTATAGTGTATTTTAATAAAGCTGAATAGCCAGTAAAGATGTTTCATCAGAATATTTTTCTTTTAACATAGACCAGAACAGCTCTGAAAGTGGTGAAATATTTAATTCCTTTTGGAAAAAAAAGGTGTGGTCTAAATATTGAATGCTGGTATTAAAAGTCCAAATACTACATCAGCAGAGAGGTCTATTATGTCTGTATGTTAACTATTGTCACTCCAGGCCAGCCTGTGTCCTGCGCTCTACTTTACTTTGTTGAAACTCTATCACAACTGTATAACGCTGTATAAACTGTATAACAATCGTAGCAGTTTCTGACAAAATCATCATACGCATGTTAGAATGCCTTTAGTGTAATTGCAGGAAAATTTACATTTAAAATCATCCCTAAAAGACAGTTGGGTATCTATTAAGTGTTTACTGTTGGAAACTGATGTCTGCATGAGAAACTGTAAAGTCAAGTTTCTAAAAGAGCAAGTTGTTGATTTCAGATTGAGTTTCTTTATCTTTTTTCCCCCCATCTCGTGGTTGGCCTCCTTTTTTCAGGAAGAACCGAAGAAGGTTCGTTTTGACTACGACCTATTCCTCCATCTAGACGGTCATCCGCCTGTCAATCACCTTCGCTGTGAGAAGCTCACCTTCAACAACCCAACAGAGGAGTTTCGTAGGAAGCTACTGAAAGCTGGAGGGGTAGGATTGGTACGAGGGACCTCTTTCTTGACCTGGAATAGTGTTTCTCTTTCTTTATCCAAAGAAAATACCTCATTATTTCTTTATGCATTTGTTCTGAACCATTTCATCAACATGGCCATCAGAAATGCTGGAGCACAAGTTCCACACATCTGTGTCCACTGGTTACCCAAACTAGCAGGATTAATCGGAGGATTGGATGATGATACATTTGCACCTACTACATTTTATCAGCTACTCACACACCAAACCACAGCCCCCAAAGTGGATGATTACATAGTTCAAGTCCTTCAGATTTTGCTGTCTTAATTGCTCTTCAAACACTGTACTTTGGCATTTTTGAGGCTCCTAGTCCTGATTCGAAGCCTAGTCAGGCTTGCAGAAGTGCCTGCCACAAGTCCTAAACTAAATACTAGAAAAATACTCGAGGTCAAGTTAGTACAACTTGGTGAGACTGTGCTGCATTGCCCGATTTTGGATGAACTAACTAAACACTAACTTCACTTATTTGTAGATATAATCTCTCAAAGATTATTTGTGTAATCTTTCACAGCTGTATTATAGTTAACAAGGGTCTAAAAGGAGTCTTTTTTTTTTTTTTTTGTCTGAGTTCAGACAAAAACATGAAATCTATCATGCCTGTCAGCAGATAAGAAGGAAAAATGTTGCTCTTTGAGGACAAAAATCCAACCGCTCTAGTTATCCTCGTTATGAACATTTTTTTTCTTTTTGCAGTTTTAAACTTTCTATCATTGCAGTTATTAAGAAAAAGATGCCAGTGATGCTCTGCATTTGAAGCTTGAAAATACAGAACAGATGAGTGTAAATTCAGTAGCTCTTAAATGGACTGATCTTGTGATGAAACTAGTGGTTGATATACGTTTGTGTACAGGTTTATATCATTTCCCCAATGTAATTAAAGTATTTGTGGCACTGAACTTGGATCATTTTAACTATCAGACAAGCGTAGAATCAGTCAGTTGACTTCACTTCAATTACCTGGAGTTTTTATGACCAGCGCTAACTGGTCTTTGTTTACTCTACCCTGCACCCCAGCCTTGGTCTCAGGAAGACTTGAGGGCTGACATAGGACATGTTGAGATATAGTTGTGGTCATTAAGAGTTTAATCATAAAAATGTCTACAGTCTGAGCAGATTCCATTACTACACCAGACTCCACAGCTGTGGAGAATAATCTTCCTCCATTGTGATAGTCCTGAGTGTTGCATACATGCGTTTCTCTAAAGCAGTAGTATTAAGCCTTGAAATGAGGTCTGAAGTAAAATTTACTTGTTGGAACTCGTATCATGGTCAGGATCTCTTCTGCAGGGTCCTTGGCTTGTAGCGTGGGTAAGATGTGAGGTCACTGGCTCTGGCCACTCCCCCTCCCTCATTCTCCCTGAGACTTTATTACAGGGCACACAGGCTCCTGCTGCTGCCTGGGCCTCTTGTCATTTACATGTCTAGTCGCCACAGGTTTTTACCTGCATTTCTGTGAGGTTGGAGAGGTGCAATTGTGAGATGAAATTCTGAACCACCATCCCAAATCAAACCCAAATGGACACAGTTTCTTAAAAGGCTCGGTAAGACTGATGTTGGGGTGTGCGTGCAAGACAGGTGCTGGCTCCAAAAGAAAAGATCTGTCATGTTGTAAATATTGACATGTTAAGTTCTTCAGCGTCTCTGTTTCCTGGAAATCAGATTTTATATTTGCACTAAATTTCCCTGAATGAAGTCTATATTTTAACTGTTTCATTTCTTGTTTATTCACAGCAACGGGATCCTCACAAACGGGGTTCAGAAGAATCAAAAGTAAGATTGCCAGTATCTTTCAGGGTTATAGATTAATGGGCTTTCTGCATTCAAATAGCTGTTTTGTTTAATCACACAATAGTCATTTGTATATTTTTTTGTTTCTATGTCTCTGGTAATAATCATATACCTCAGCACTTGATATATGTTTAGTTAAATCAGTGAAGTTTGATGTAGCTCTAAACTGGAGGATATTCCAGCTTCAGGTGTTTGAATGTGGCCTGTTTTGATGCTGAAGGTTGCAGTGCATTAACTAACTGCCAGAAAGTCTATGATGATTCTTACAAAAGCCATCTTACATTTCAAACTTGCCAGCTCTAAGCACACAGGTGTTGCTTTTTTTTTTAAGAAATTAAAGACCACATTGGTTATAATTGCTGCAATGGACTGGTGACCTGTCCAGGGTGTACCCCTGCCTCTCACCTGTGATGGGCTGGGATAGGCTCCAGCTGACCCCCGTGACCCAGAAATGGATTCAACGGGTCTAGAAGATGGATGGATGGGATGGTTATAATTGCTGTTTAGAATAAAATTGGGTATCAAGAATTAATCGCACTACTCATAACTGATACTGAGCTTAGTGGTTCTTGTTGCATTTTTGTTAAAAAAAAAATTAAGAACATATTTGTGCTGATAAGTCTGCTCATCTTTCGCTCTTGAATTTGAGGAATTTGTTTTTAAATTCATTTTTAGTTTGTTTGTATAGTGACAATTTACAACAAAAGTCATCCCAGTCCATTTAAAACAGAGAAAACAAGTTAAATCTTAATTCAATTAAATCCAAACCACTGCCTTTACTTCATTTAAAGTTTCTTTGGATGGTCTTGAAGACCGTCTTAGGGTGATGCCTTTAAATTTCTAACACGTCTGTTATCATTTATCAAATTCCATGCAAAAACATAAGTATTTCAACAAGGGACTCATTATAAGTGGGGTAGAGGAAAACAGTCTTTACTTTCATTTAACATATCCGCAGATGGCACCCAAATATGTTCTTCATTTATGGCAGTGAGCTTCTTCAGCATAAACTGTTAAAACGTGAAATTGTACATCTAGACATTTAGTTTTGTCTGCCATTGTATTAAACAAAATTTCTCAGAATTCCCATCACCAAATGGAAAAAGCTGTGGCATGGGAACATGTTGATGATTGAGTTTAAAAAAAAAAAAAAAAGTCCAGGGCCTCTAACGTATGGTCTCCATGCACAGAATACGAAATCTTCTACAGATGAAGGAAACAGGAAACTTCTCTATAATTTATTTTGAATAAGCAATTCTATCCAAAACTATTCAGAATTTTTTTTTTTTTAAAGTACTGTTTTTCTAGGCTCCATTTGTGAATAATACTGGAGAAGCAGAATGATCATGCAGCCTTGTTGCTTTTCCTCTGGCAGGTAATGGTAATGCAGGAGGGCTCAACCTCCCTGTTCAGCCAGCATCTCAAGCTGCCGACGCTTCCCAACAGCTCGCTGACATCCTCCTTTATCGACCCAAAGAAGAGCAGAAGCTTCCATGGATCAAAGGTCAGTGTTAGGTTCCAGGTACAGCCCAGAGCTAAATGTTCCCCACTCTGCTTTTTCTTCTGGCCACACCCACTTCTGAAACATTTTACCTCTTCAAAGTCTCACTTAATCCCCCATATGTTTGGCAGGTTCAAAGATATTCCAGATATTTAAACTGCAAGGATTTCAAAGATATCCCCTTTGGCTTATTTAAAGTACATCTCGACTTTCACCCAGTCATAAGCACTTACTTTTCCCTGATTATAAGAGAAGTGCTGCTTTTTGGTCTGTTTTTTTTTTTCTTCTTATGGAATCTTGATTTCAGACATTTCAGAAAATGGTCTCACACAAGAATAAAGACATTTTTAAAGTGAAAGGTGGGAGGAAAAGACCGTAGCCTTAAATGTTTTGTATAAACTTAAGAATGCTATCTTGGCAAGCACGAGACGTGAAATGAATAAGAATCAACTGACATGCTGTTTCTATTACGTGTTATTTTTAGTTATCTTAAACTGTGTCATTTAAAAGCCATGTTAGGGGAGGCCCATTTCACATGGAAACGGTTTCCAGTCTAAACAGTGTGTGTGATGAATTACTGATAGAGCAGGAGGTCACATTCATTCATGAACTCGCTCTCTTCTCTCTTGTCCCTTCTCTTTATTTACAAAATGTTTAATCACTGAACAGTTTGAGAAATGGAATAAAACACTACTGTTGCCTTCATTAGTTTTTCTTCTGTACCATTGTTCTGCCACCAGCCTAATATACTTGAAACATAAAACAGTTCAAATGAAGCACTATTTGTTCTTTAAAATCAATTTTTTGTAAAAATGCAACACAATAGTGGGCACCAAGAGCTTTCTGCATGTGATTGAACATATTTTTGGATTTCAGGCCTGCAACATCCTTTAGAAACGTTGCTGCAGAGGCAATGTATCTCTAATAAGGAGGTGAAAAAGGAAAAAATGATTTCAAAACAATGAAATCAGCTAGTGACTGTAATGATGATTTGGTACAAACTCAGTCTTTGAGGAGCAAAGATGGACAAATGTTCTTCACTTTGTCAACATTCATGTAAGGAAGATGTGAAATGTTTAAAAGCAATGTTCCTCAAAGATTAGATAAGAGTTTGCAGTTTTCTTATGCCACATCTGTTCAGAAATCTTGAGGAATTTCAGTGTATGAAGGATAAATGAAAAAGGCTGAACTTGGATACCTGTGATCTACTAAAACTCAGATGACATTGCAAGAAGAGCTTTCATTCATCAATAGCTGGTATAACCACAATATTAAGAGATTACTGCTGGAAAACCTTTGTTAAGCTCTACAATACAGAGCTGCATTCATAAATGTCACTTAAAACTTAAATGTGCAAGAAAATGGGCATATGTTGTGTCCAGGTCTCAGTGGTGTACCCACTGTTCTCTGGGCTGAGTCCTTCTTTCCTTGCCCGGTTCACCTCAAGATGGTGTTTGTGTCTGAGGCATTTAGTATGGATTAGCATAGAGTAGAAACGTTCATTGTGGTCTGAATTAGTATTTTAGATCCTTTTTGGAAGACATGAGTATCATGTTTGTTGGACCAAAGATGAAAAGGACCATCCAGACTGTTATGAGCAACAAATCCAAAGGCCAGTCTTTGTGATGGTCTGGGGTTGCATCAGTCACCTTAAGTTAAGGTTAATGTACTCTTATGTAATTGCCGTTTTAATGGAGAAAACCACTGTAAGATTCCAGAGCAACAAAGATGCCTTCAACACCACATCTTTTCCCAGGACATTCATGCATTCATTTAACAAGACAGTGCAAACCCACATTCTTCATATATTACAAAGTCATGACTGATGAAGAGGAGGCTGCTGGTACTGGACTGCCTTTCTCTTCCCATCAAGAATGTGAGAACAAAATATACCAAATGACACAAAAAAGGGACAAAATAACACATGAAACGCAAAAATGGATAAGTGAGAGAGCCTTAAATGGGGCAATAAATGTATCCCTGTACTTATGCTGTCTTATGAGAGCTCAGGATTTTCACTTCTTTCATTACATTTGAACATTCTTCAAAAATAAAAATGCTGCAAAGTGTTTTCCACACACTGTTCAGAACTGTTCAGTTTTTCTTATAATAATATCGCTATAAAGTACAAGGTCATAAAATTTTCAGTGCTCTCTTCTGAAAACTTCAGGGCAGTTGGAGAGCATGGAGCAAATCGCTGTGAGAAATCTGAGGGAAACTGGATCAGTGTCAATGTTCTCCTACACCTTTTTGTAACTTTTCAGAGACCATCCAGATGGTTCAACAAAACAGCCATTTAATGCTTCATACTGTTTCTACCCCATCAAGGTTGTCTTTATAAATATCGGAAGATATTGAAGAAAGAGAACCTGATAAGAATATTTTTGCATTTTAGTTTATTTATTTTTGCACACCCAGAGATATAGAGGAGCAGAAGGATGGAAGTGGAACTGTGAAGTGGGTGAATGATGTTTGTCAAGTCTGAAGTCTTGGCTCATAGCAACGCCATTTTGAAGAGTGCTACTTCACATGTAAAGAAGCAGCTGTCAATAGTGTAGGCCTCAAATAAGCGTGTATTTTACCTCATTTGTCAACCTGATTCAACTTTGCATTACTGAAGCACTATGTGGTATAATATCTAAATATGACAAAACATGAAAATTACTACTTACTTATGAAAGGAGATGCCCTGCTGTCTGAAGTGTTCATAAGCATAGTTGTAGCAGGCAAAAGCAAAACACTGGATGCCTTGAGAACGATAATTCCCTTGGTTGTTGCCGCCTTGCTTGCGGACGAAAGTAGCACTTTTCAAAATGGCGGCACTGTTGACACGTCAAAAGTCATGTCACGTCTAATCCAGTAATAGAAATCACTGGTTTCAAACATGTGAGTGTTTTGTTGCAAGTTTTTAGAAAGATTACTGGTTGTGTGCCAGTATTGTGGTGCAAAAAACCCCAGCCTTCATCACAATCAGTTTAATTTCTACACTATGTTTCTCCATCTGGAGCACAGATAATTTGAAGCATTCAGTGTCTGAAATTACCTTCCCATTCTAAAAAGTCCACTTGTCCACAGTCACTCTGCAGGGACTCATATGTAGAGAATGATGTAGCAGCTTCATCAGCTATGACTCACAGCTTTGCTGGTGCTGTCTGTTGCATCATCACAGTTGTACAGATTCACTTCAGTTCAATTCAATTTTATTTATATAGCGCCAATTCACAACAAAGTCGCCTTGAGGCGCTTCACACCATAGGGTAAAGATAAAACAGTGTTACAAGGAAAATCCCAGCAATCCAATGATCCCCTATGAACAAGCACTTGGCAATGGTGGAAAGGAAAAACTCCCTTTTAACAGGAAGAAACCTCCGGCAGAACCAGGCTCAGGGAGGGGCAGCCATCCGCCT